>MU836578.1:0-26850 GCA_029204225.1 Diphasiastrum complanatum
CAAGTCCTTATGATGCATGTGCATTGGCCAAATCACATGCAAGGCGCACATCAAAGATCAACCAGCAAGTCCAAAGCACCTTTGGAACTCATCCATAGTGACATCCATTTCTCATCCACCAAGAGCAAGGGTTGGGGAGCTACATTTTTTATAACATTTATTGATGATTACTCACGTTTTTTGTTAGGTTTACCTTTTACTTTCTAAAGCATTTGCATATGAAACTTTTGTGAAGTTCAAAGCTTTTGTTGAGAAATCAGCTATCTTGTAAAATTAAAGCTTTGAGAAGTGATAATGGAGGTGAATACATCTCCACAAAGTTCATAAACTTTGTAATGATTTTGACATTAGAAGAGATTTCACTTGCTCCTACTCTCCTCAATCTAATGGAGTAGCAAAAGAAAAAATAGAACTCCATGTGAATGTGCAAAGGCACTTAGACTAGAAGCCTCTCTTTCTAAGTTTTTTGGGGAGAAGCAATAGGATGTGCTAACTACCTTTGCAATTTTTTGCCAAATCATGCTATAGAAGATATTTCACCTTATGAAAAGTTGTATGGAAGGAACCCTGAGGTCAATCATCTTAGAACATATTGGATGTGTGTGCTTTGTACATGTACCTCTTGAAACAAGAAAAAAAGAAAGATGCTAATGCTCTTAAAGGCATTATGATAGGCTATTCAAGTAAAGCCTATAGGATTTTTGTTCCCATCTACTAATCAAACTATGATAAGTAGAGATGTGACTATTCCATGAAGATCGAATGTACACTGAAGGACAATGTGCAGGAATCTCAAGAGCTTATTCATCAAGGAGAGTCTCTTCATCAAGTATTGATCAAGATGAAGACTTGTTGGGGCAAGATCACAAGAGAAGCCGAGTCTACCAATGACTCCAAGAAGATCAACCCGAGAAAGATCCGAGCCTAGAAGACTCACCTATTTGGAAAAAAGGCAACAAGTGGAGGATTCAAGTTCTCTACATGCTTTTCACACTTCCATTGAAGAACCATCAAGTGTGGAGGAAGCTCTTCATTCAAAGGATTGGATCAAAGCATGGAGGCCACAGTATGAAGTTTTGATGCAAATGAGACTTGGCCAACTTGTAGATCCACCTAAATGACAAAGCTTGTCATTGGATAGCAAGTGGGTCTATAGAATCAAGCTCAACAATGATGGATCAATCAATAAGTTCAAAGCAAGGGCTTGTGTGCTAAAGGCTATGCCCAAATCAAAGGCATAGATTATGAAGAAACCTTTGCTCTCGTGGCACAAAGATGGTAACCATTAGAATTTTCATCACTATTTGTTGTTTTATGATTGGAAAATGCTTTCAACTTGATGTTTCCAATGCTTTCTTGAATGGTTACTTAGAAGAAGAAATATATATGTATCAACCTCCAGGTTTTTGTTTGTGAATGGCAAAGGATCAAAAGTATGCTTACTTTTGAAAAGTCTTTATGGCTTGAAACAAGCTCCAAGGGCTTGGTATGAGAGGTTGAACACTTATCCTTCTTTCTATTGGTTTCAAGATTAGTTCATATGATCCATCATTATATTTTAAATATGTTGGTAATGATATAATCATGTTGCTTATTTATGTAGATGACATTCTATTATATGGAAGCAACATGAGATTTACTTGTTGATACCAGATCTCCTTAGGAAAGGAATTCAAAATGCAACAGCTTGGATTTTTACATCATGTACTTGGATTAAAGATTAAGATCTCTAAAGACTTAGCTTTCATTTCTCAAGAAAGTTATGTAAAATCTATGCTTAAGAAGTTTAAAATGCAAGATTGTAAAAGCATAAATACTCCTATTGAGTCTAATGTTAAAGACACTAAACTTGTGATGAAGCATTCTTTTGAGACATCACACTTTTTAGAAGTCTAATAGGCTCTTTAATATGGCTCACTATCACTAGGGCCGGATATTAGTTTTAGTGTGCACAAGCTTAGTCAAAGCATGCAAAATCCAAAGATCCATGATTGGAAAAGAGAAAAGAGGATCTTAAGATATGTTGCATCCACTCGAGACTATGGACTTTTGTTTTAAGAGACATGATTAAAGTCTTATTGCCTTTTCAGATTCGGATTTTGCAGGTGATAAGGTGGATAGAAAGTCCACAAGTGCTTACACACAATTTTTTGGGAGGTAATCTTGTCTCTTGGCAATCTAAGAAGCAAGACACTATCTCTTTATCTTCATGTTAAGCCGAGTACGAGGCTTTGACTATCACAACAAAGGAAGTCATTTGGATCAAACGATTACTAGTGGACGAGATGCTATCAAATGTAATAGCATCTCGGCCCAATATCTTGCAAGTAATCCAATCTTCCATGCAAGAAGTAAACACATAGAGTAGCACACACCACTATGTAGAGAAAAAGTTATGGATGGTGAGATTCTCCTTGACATGTATCAACTTCAAATGCTATGCAGATTTGCTCACCAAGCCTCTAGTTTGAGAAGGACTTTGAAAAACATAGATCAAAAACCTTGGCTTGATCTCCAAGTCCTTAGTATTGTAAATCTATTTTCATTTTAAGGAGGAGTGTGAAATATTGTAAAATTAAAATAATATTAAACTTAGATATTCAAGTTTTGGGGTTTGTCCAAAACTTGAGGTAGACTAGTCTAGTAACTTTCCAAGTTGAGTCAAGGTAGATTTTTAGTCTCCATAGTGATGTGTCGTCTAGAACCTATCAAGAAGCATGTGAGGCTACTCTTGTAGGTCAAGGATTCTCAAAAAGAGAGATTCTCAAGTCTTATCCATTTCTCTTTTTGTCATCTAGTAGAGAGGTAGAGGCAATGTGGCATCTAGGTTGCTTTCTCTCTCTACGAGTTCTAGAAGGCCTCTTGTATTATCAATAAGGTGGCTTTGTACCTCAAGATTACAATTCTTCAAGTAAAGCTTCCATTTGATCCATGGAGGTGTAATGATAGTTAGATTGTGATGAATACTCTTTCCTTCTTGCTAACTAGCTTGCCAATGTTTTCATCTCTTTGTTTTTGGAATAGAAGCTAGTTTAGTGTGCAACATTCATTTCCTTGATCCTTGTACTTGCAGATGGTTCACACGTGTGAAAAGTTTCACTATTGGCATGCTTAATAGAGAGGAGGAGGCTCTATCATTTTGAGAGCTCAAGCATTCTCAATTGCTAATCACTTTTGCTTATGCCATTGTTGTGCTTGCTTGTTATTTCCATTTTCCATGCTTTTTGTTTATGCTAGTTAAGGTTTTTCCATAAGCAATGAAATTGAGCATTTGAGCTAACCTCCATCTCTCTCTCTCCTCTCTCTCTCTCTCTTCTCTCTCTCTCTCTCTCTCTCTCTCTCTCTCTCTCTCTCTCTCTCTCTCTCTCTCTCTCTCCTCTCTCTCCTCTTCTATTCTATCCTTTCTCTTCACCCACAATCATGATGAAGCTAGTTAGCGGAGTAGAGTTAGTGTGAGTAGTGTTAGGGGAGGTAGAGTTAGACAAAAAGTAGAAAACTAAGTAAAAGTAGCATCTATGCATAGTTAGGTACCTATCCAGTGAAGTAACCCTTGTTGACAGGCGAGAGGGCTATACTATGCGAGATCTTTGACCCTACAGTGGCGCCGTTGCCGGGGATAGGTTTTCACTAACTAGTGTAGTTGCATTTTAGCTATTTTCTTGCTTTTTAGAGTAGTTTTAGGTAGATTTTTGGGAGTTTAGAGTTAGTTTTTTGTTTCTTTTCTGTGTGTCTAGACTATTCACAGCTAGCAGAGGAGGTGTGAGAGGGTAGGTGAGGCCCTGAACAATCTCTAAGGGCTTGAAACCCAAACCAACCAGCCAAAAAACCCAAAAAATACACCAATATGCATTTTGGAGGGAAAAAGAGCCTAAAATTTGATCAAATTTTAATATCTCCAGAACCAGTGAGAATTAACCCTTGCATAACTGGCAGCAGCTCCAGGGTACTGTCCCAGACCTACATAGAAGCCTGCAAGAATTAGTTCCAAGCATATTGCAAAAAATCAGAGAAAAATCATAAAAAATTCAAAAAACCCTTGAAAAAATTCAAATATGCACTAGAACTCTCGCAGATCCCTTTAAAGTTCCATCTCAGTAAGACCAGGACACAGAGAAACTTGCGAGAGTTAGTTTGATGTCTGAGTGCCTGTGCAAGAGTTCTCGGTGAAAAAAAGATGGGAAAGTACCAGAGAACCCTCGCAGACACCAAAATTTTCAGTTCCAGTGGGCAAGAACTCTTGCAGAAGATTCTGAAGTTCTATCTTAGTGAGACAAGGACACAAAAAAGCCTACGAGAGTTAGTTTGATGCTTGTGAGCAAAAAATTGGGTTTAAGTGCTAAAAAATCACTAAAAAGTGAAGATCTAGCAAATCCTTCCAGTAAGAACTCTCGTAGACCCTCTCAATCAATTCAGAATGTTAATTTCCATCCGTGATGAAGCCTACAAGAGTTAGTTTTGAGATTTGGTGAAGATCAAGCCAAAATAGTGGTTCTGAACCCTCACATATAGTGAAATTTTTACTTATTGCGAGAGTTAACTCTCACAGAGAATTCCATAGTGAGATCTGACCCAGATCCAGCTAATGTGATTCTTGAGAGAGCTACTTCCCAAAGATCTAGGAGATATCAAGTTTTTTATCTGCAAAAACAACTAAATAGCCCTCACATAGCCAACCCTCACACAATAGAACCCTCACAGACTAGATCAGTGGAAAGATCTGCACCAGATCCAGCTACTATCAAAATATCAGATCAATCAGTGCAAGGAGTAAGAAGTTATCAAGGAAAAACCATCGTAAAAGGCCTAAATTTCAATTTCAGCCGATCAGATTGATCAGATTCTTAAAGATCCAGACTGCATCCCACTCTGTACAAGTAGGATCCAACCACTTTGGAACCCACCATCGAATGAATCTGAGATCGGGACGATCAATAACACGAAGGATAACAAATTAAGCACCACACCTTTTGAGATTAGCAGCTATACAACAAGAGGCAGAACCGAAACTAGCACCAATGTATTCAATGGGCCAACCCGTACTTGTCGCTCCCTTGCAAGCAGTCCAGAGAGCACCTTGGATGGAAATACCAAAATATGACGGATCATCAGATCCCATTCGATTCTTCCAGATTTACGAGCAAGCTTGTGAAATCTACGGCGAATGAACACCTGCGAAAAAGCTGATGTTGTTCTCCATGTCCTTATTAACAGTGGCTCAGGATTGGTTTTTCAACCTGTTAGAGGAAGAAAAATCCACCTAGGAAGGGGTTAAGATGGCTCTCATTACGCGGTTTAAACCAAGAAAGTCCTTGGAAGACCCATTTCTCCTGTTGACTAAAGTCAAGATGGGAAAACGAGAAACGGTCAGGGACTATATTAAACAAGTCAAACATCTACGATCCGAGTGTAGTGCAGCCCTAACTCCCGATCACACGGTGATCATGTGATTCCTAGGGAGTTGTAGCAGTAACGCCACATCAACCAGAACCAAAACAGCTATAGTATCCACAACGGGAGAACGTATGGTATTCAGTGTGCATGCAAAACCATACAATGAACGAGTGTCCAATCCTAAAACAAAATCTGAGACTGACACATAGATTCTGCCATATGTGCAATGCAACAGCACATGATACGACATTTTGTCGGTTTAAACCCCGGATTGTTCAACAGAAGAGAAGTCCTTATCATACTTCTTATCCATACCATCAAGGGGCACCAAACGCGACACCGAGGTACGACGCACCGAATCAGCAACAGCGTATGGCCTTATCTGCACCAGTAGGGCCAACCAATCAATAAGTGGCCAATGTAAATCTGACAACAGCAGAACCGTAGATGTAACCTGAGCAGCAGCAATGGTACGGACCAGATGAGCCATTTATGGATCCTGCCATAAATGAATATTTTACGGCCTATCCGAGGTGTATCAACCGAGAGAAAGGATGTGTCTCTATCTCATTATTTGAAAAACTTTCAAAATAATAAGATTTGTATATATCATTCATCTTTTAATCCATATGCAACCACTGTCATTATGGCCATCAAATCATTATCAATTTGTTTAGGAGGTCATAAGTACACAAGAGGAACATATAAAATAATTTTTGTGAAAAGAGATTTGGCTATTAAAATATTGGGTTATACTCTCAATGAGACTACAAAAAGATCATCTGCAATGGCCCTTTATTCGGATTACATTGATATGAGCAAAAGGAAAAATTTAGAATTTTTTAATCCATATGAAAGGAGATTATTCCTTCATGACAATACCATCCATCTGAATCTTGAAGAAGATGATGATGATAATTAAACAATTTTAGGTAATAGATTTTTGATATATTACTAAGATCTCTCTTTTGTTATGAATTTGAGTGTCTTTCAAAATATCGTAATACTTGACGAGTTTTTAGCTTGATATCTAAATTGTGCTCTTCTATAAAACCACTAAAAAAGTTGAACTAAATATTTATTTCTTGAATTGTGTCCTCCATGAGTTTTTGCTCTATGAAATGATCCCCTTGCTTGTCAATGAGATTTTTCCATGCCTTCTGATGACCATATACTTAAGCTCCCATATTCCTTTGCAAAATAAGTTGCATGATGAAGAAGAATGTGCTGCAAACAATAGTTTTGATTAGTTACATCAGTAGAAAAAAAATATAAACAAAACTATATCATGATGATAAGTTTTCTTTCTTGATAACACCTATGAGTTTGTCTAAGTTGGTCCACACTTGTCTCTTTTCCACTCGATTACTTCCTTCCAATGTTCGTGTGGCTTGAACAATTTCTCTCCAAATTTCATATCTGACACTTGATTCTTTGCATGTGTGATTGGATAAGAATCTTGTTGCTTTAGCACCTCCAATTGATGGCTTATTAGGAACATTTCCTTTTTTCCCGGAGAGTCTGTCACTTTTTTCAATCGTGACATTCCCTTTATGTAGTCCTACATTTGACAGAACTATTTCCAACCTCCTAATTGCTGCTTTAGCCACAGACTCCAGTTTATGATTCCATGTTAGTAGAATATGCAGATAAATAAGTTTTTCAATAATATGAACCTTAGCATGCAATGTGCATATGTAAACATTTTTTAATGGAATTGGCATAACACTTTTCATACTTGGATCTTCAGCTTCTCGTGTTGGGCCAGTGTTTGTTGATCGTCCTAAATTCGTATTGAAGCAATCCTTCATGCAATAAAGACATGGATGCTTTGATGTTGCCCCATGAGAGACATTATACATACATTTTAATATTTTTAAACTCCCTGCAAGGTGCCATTGAATTTGAAAACTTCCATGGTTTTCGACTGTAAATTTCTCACCCTCCAAATGTCTCTTTATAATCTTGCCATAATTTGCTTTTGAAAATATCTATGAAAGTAATTTATGGTCCTCTTTCAAGGCCTGTAGAGAAGCAAGTAATGCATGACATGTCAATAAAAACTGGCAAGGTATGATAATAATGATATTCTAAATGAAAATTGAAATGTATACCTGGAATGCTGCCAACCACCATATGTGATTTTTCGATTGAATACTAAACGTTCGATCATTTGTATCTAAAATTTTATTCATCAAAGTGACACTCACTCGTTTCAACTTTTGACCCTTGCTGATTTCATATTCATCCAATTTTATTACAATAATGATCTTTCCATTTACTTGATGTTCGTCAAGTTTATAGAATCAAATAATGTATTTTAGAACATTTTCAATATCAAGAAAAATATTATTGCAATCGTTTTAATTGAGCTCACCATATTCTGATTTATATAAATCAGTTATAGAAAGTGGTTGGCCAACCACTTTGAACATTTTGTCATTATAATAACTTCTTGTTAATCTTGTTCTATATGGACGCGAAATTTCAAAATAGTCTTTACAATTTTATTTTTCATTTTTTTAAACCGAACATTTTTTATCCAATGCATGAACAATCTGTTAAATAGTTCTTTGCCACCAAATATGATCTACAACAAACATACGAAACTCCAATTATATTTAATAAATAAATAATCCATGATATCAAGTGCAAATCAAACTTAAATGACAACATACTTGAATGCTCGCATTTTTTTTTTCTTATTGCCGCTATGTGTAGATAACTCATCAGTATTTTTCATCGGTACTCTCTTTCTTTTCCTCTTCATCATTGCCTTATTGATAGTTTTTATATCAATCTTTAATTATGTCTTAGCATTTTTATTTGTCAACAAGCTTAATAGATGATCAAATTCAATTAATGTTACATAGAAAAATTTTCAGCCGTTCGTTATAATCAATGCTTGGATAATGACACAAAATTTTCAGCCCCTCTCTCTCTTTCTCTTTCTCTCCAAGCTGTACCACAACGATTCTGCTCAAGAATCCTTCTATCAGATGGATCGCGGCCAACAAGTGTCATGTTTTTTTAATTTAAAAAACATGTTCCGACCCAGCACGTTCCGAAACGTATTGTACGTTCCAAGCCTTTTGGACTGGAATGAGTATCTAAGCAAGTAAACCTTTGATGTGCGTATTTATATAATTCTACATATGCAATATTGGTTTACTTCATGAAAGTAATGTTTTCAATTTATGGTTGTATGTAATGTTTAAGTAATGAAGGAGAATGGCTCTCACTTGAACATCGTGCAGCATTTAGAAGTTGAGTGGAGCTGCTCTTTGGAGAAGCATATAAACAATCTCTTGACAAGATCCCTCATGACAAGGTAAGTTTTTTTTGGTTTTGCATCACTACTTCATTTGTTATTAGACAAAAAAACTTAGATGCAAACAAACATATCAAATTGTATTTATTTGATTTCACATATACAATATCAGTTTACATAATGAAAGTATAAATATTTTTCACTTTATAATACTACTTTCAAACAAAATTGAATCTAGTCTTACATGTGTGAGAACATTCCAAGGGTTTATCTTGAAAAACCATACACCACAATTCATTGAATACTTTAGACAAGTGGATATCTGAGTTACAAATAAATTAATCCATTTTAAAAAATTTGTCCAAGATGTTGTGATTTTTTTTTGGAGCAAGTGTTTTGATTAATTATGTCACTTTTGTAAGTGATGCATGGAGTCAAATATGTCAGTTTTTTAGGTATATTAATATTATTACATTTATGTTTTTTGATGTAGGAAATGAATATTGATGATGTGGAAAGATTTCCTAGCCATATGACATTCATGGAACTATTTAATGACGACTCTTCCAAAGATGAGATTGTTCCACACATGTTGGATTGTCCACCTAGGTTCAATTTCAAAATTGCACTTTCTAAATAATTTAAAAATAAATTTGGTTGATATATTATCGTTATAAAATTTTGACTTTGTTTTATATAGAAAAAAGAGAAAGAGAAAACTCAAATGTGTACTCATGAAGGTGCGCGTTCTGAAAGAAGTATGCGAGCTTGAAAGGTATGCATGATCATTTTTTATCTAAGAAGCACTTTTGGTACACGTTATGTATATACCTTTATAGTGTTTTTTTTTTTCAGATGAGCTAAAAAATGATGACGATGTTGAGAGAAAAAAGATTTCGTGAGATTATCAAAAGATCACATAAAGTGAAAAAAGTCAAGGTAACAAGAACTTTTGTTTGAATAATCTTGATATTATGATTCAAATGTATTGTATTCAAAATATTGTGTATCAAATTTATTTTGTAGAGTTTGTGTAAATCTTTGAATAATAAGTGGGCTTTGGTTGAAATATTACTTCATGGTTTGAATTTTATTCTAAGTGTGTAAAAAGTCAAGGTATTTTTTAGTTCTAGGTGCATCTTCAGATTTTTTTTCTTCTACATGTTTATAGATTGTAATTTACATGCTTTCTTTCAAAAATGATTTTGTCATTCATCAAAGTCATGACATGTGATTTACTATAATGTTCAGGTTATTAAACATGTGTCATGCTTGCAATTTTTTAAGAATTTCAAATTAAAGTCTTATAGAGTACGTATATTTATCAAATAGACCATTTCATATGTGTGTTTCAACTTGATTTATGTCGTTTGTTTTTGGATAACAGGCCCTCCATGTGCTTGATTATGGCTCTAAAAATCAGAATTCAAGTAATCAGCCAGTGGTATGAAATATTAAAATGTTTAACAAGTTGCTTTTTTCTAGAATCATAATCAATATCGTGTTTCAACAATTAATTTCAATGTGATTGTTTTGTAAGTGCGCGAGCCAGAAATATGTGAACAGGATCAAGAGTATATTTGGTATATTTCGTGAGAGCCAGAAAAATAGTTTATATCTCCACTGTGTCTTGCTATCTAGTATATCTGGTATATTTCATGAGAGCCAGAAAAATAGTTTATATCTCCACTGTGTGGAGTTTACAAGATAGTTAAAACCGAGAATTACAAGAGTATTTAACGCTAATCAACTAATCAGTTACTCTCCGTTGTTGCTATCCGTTTCAGCTGGGCGTGAAGCTTAACACTCCAAGCCTGTTGAGTTGCCAACTGACAGCACAAAAGATTTCCTTTCATTTCTTTCGTTTCCTTTTGTTCCTTTCATTTCTTCTTGTTGTGCATCGCTTTGCGGTTTCTTATGGTCATGCAACGCTTTGCGATTTTGCAATCCTGGGGGCATGTTTGGAATTCGTGAATCTTTTGTCACTCGTTCTTTCTGGAGGCATGATGACTTTCACGAATTACTTGAATTTCGCGAATCATTCGACCTTCGAGTCAAGGCCCACTGACTTTCGCGTTGCGACAAAGTTGCAAGAGTTCACCATTTCTGACACTCCCTCTTGAACTTTGCAGCTTTGCATGTTTAATCCAATTGCTCTTCTTTGCTTGACAAAGAGTGGCTTGTCGAGCGGCTTCGTGAGTAGACCTACAATCATGTCTTCAGATTTTATGAACTGGACCTGGAGCTCTCCTTTCGAGATTAAATTTCAAATGTGATGATACTTCAAAGGTATGTGTTTCATCTTTGAATGAAAGACATGATCCTGGGACATATAAATGGCACTCTGAGAGTCCATCATCATCGTGCATGGTCTTCCTTGTGGTATCCCGATTGTCTCCAGCATCATTTGTAACCACACTACCTCGTTCGCCACCTTTGAAGCTGCGACGTATTCAGCTTCGCAAGAGGATTGAGCTACCAAGGTTTGCTTTTTGCATATCCAGCTGATTGCAGTTCTGCACGCTATGGTACATCCTCCAGTTATGGAATTATTGTCATCTTTGTAGCTCGCCCAGTTTGCATCACTGTAGTGGTGCAGTTCGAATCCATTTCCTTCATTTTTAGCTCTGTAGGCTAATCCCATATTTTGGGTACCCTTGAGATACTATAGGATTTGTTTTGCCATTTGCCAATGTGCCATGCCAGAATTAGAAGCGAATTGGCTTAAAGCATAAACAGAGAAAGCTAAATCGGGTCTAGTACAAATAGTGAGGTACATCAGACTGCCGATTAAGTTTTGGTATGGTATACCTGGCATCTTCTGTTCTTTTTCTTCCATTTTTGGGCAATCCTGCTTCATCAACTTGGCTCTAAGAATCATTGGTGTGGCCTTTTCCTTGAAGTCCATCATGTTATACTGCTTGAGCACCTTTCTGGCATATTCAGACTGACCCAAGTGCATTTCGCCCTTTGTTTGATCTCTTCTGATCTCCAGCCCGAGGTATTTTGTTGCTTCTCCTAGATCTGTGATTTCATAATTTTCAAAAATCTGACCCTTCGTGTCCTCGATTAGATTGAAGGAGTTACCTATCATGAGGGAATCATCCACGAAGATGGTCAATATCACAAAATCTTTTCCTACTCTTTTTATCTAGACGTTACAATCTGGTTCTGTAGGATTGAAGTCTAGAGACTTCAGAAGACTATTGAGCTTTTTATACCAAGCTCGTGATGCCTGTTTTAGACCATAGATGCATCTCTGCAACCGACAAACATATTGTCGATTGTCGGGGTCTTCAAATCTTTCAGGCTTCTTCATGGAGATTTTCTCCTCTAGATCTTCGTGGAGAAAGGCTGTCTTCACATCAATTAGGTGAATTTCTAGATTGTGTTGTGTGGCATATGCAAAGAGTAGTTGTAAGCTTGTCATCTTGACCATCGACGAATATGTGTTGAAATAGTCAACACCATATCTCTTTGTGTAGCCCTTCGCGACAAGCCTTGCCTTGTAACGGCCAACGGTGCCATCTGATTTCATTTTCTTTTTATGCACCCACTTGCAGTCGACTATTTTTCTATTTTCTAGCAGTGGCTCTAGTGTCCATGTCTCGTTTCTCCTCATTGACTCGATCTCCTCTGACATTGTCTGCTTCCAAAAATCTCGCTCTGAACTCTGAACAACTTCTTGATATGTTGCAGGCTCTTCAGTGAAGCTGTAGTACTCAAATTGCATGTCTTTGCTCCATTGGAGATTGTCAGCATAACGGTCTAGAGGTCTTCTTTGTCTTGTTGACCTTTTGGGTTCGTTTCGTCACTATTAGAAGGTTTCTTATTCGTGGGGTTGATCCTCTGCTTCTTGCTGCTCTAGAGTCTGTGGCTCAACATTCTAATTTGACGTCTGTCCTCAATCTCTCTCTTGAATTGGCAGTAGTGTGAAGATCTCATGGTCTCTTTCATCTTTTAGTCCAGGAAATGTGGACTCATTGAACTTCACATCTCTGTTCAAAACAACTTTTTTTGTGGTTGGATCATAGAGTCTGTACACTTGTGTTCCATTCGAGTATCCGACCATGATCGTTTGCTCTAATTTGTCATCGAGCTTGTTTCTTTTTTCTTTTGGAATGTGCTTGTATGCCGCACATCCAAACACACGTACATATGATAGATTAGACTTTCTACATGTCCACATTTCGTACGGTGTCTTGTCTTCCAGCGTTGTCATTGTTGATTTGTTCTGAAAGTGTACAGATGCAACTATTGCCTCAACCCAAAATTGACTTGGCAATTGAGTCTGTGCCATCATGCATCTGGCTCCTTCGACTAGTGTTCTGTTTCTTCTTTCTGCTACACCATTGTATTCTGGTGTGTATGTAGGTGTGAACTGATGTTCGATGCCCTGTTCTTGACATAATTTAAAAAAAAAATTGCTCTTGAACTCACCTCCGCTATCGGATCTGATGATCAGTATCTACTTTGAGATGTGTCTCTCTGCAAATGCCATGAACTTTTTGAAGGAATCAAATACCTCAGATTTTTTCTTTAAGTAGTAACTCGTAGTCATCCGACTGTAGTCATCTATGAATGTCAAGAAGTACCTTGATCCTGAGAGTGAATCCATTTTCATTGGTCCACAGACATCAAGCTCAAGTACTTCGTTGGCTCTTCTCCCCTCATGTGTGAATGGATTCCGATGTTGCTTGCCTTTCTGACAGGCTTCGTAGAACTCAGTTTCGGGCCTTGATATCTTGAGACCTGTGACTATGTCTTTCTTGCACATGTCATATAGGGTCCTTATGTTCCGATGATACATTATCTTGTGCCAGAGCTGATCTTCATTTTTTGATGCATTTAACATGCTATCAGAATTGCTGATTATCTTGGCCTGGTAGAGGTTTCCTTCTCTGCATCCGACCGTCAGCAACTTTTTTGTCGATTTCTCCATCATGCAGAACGTATTGCCGTCGAATAAAACTCGAATGCCAAGATCTGCCATCTTGGAGATAAATAGCATATCTTTTCTGAGTATAGGCACGTAGAGTGCTCCTGGTAGCTCTGCTTTAGAGTTCGCAGCTATAGAGTTCCAATGCCTTTGACATCGTGTCTGCTCCCATCACCTAGAATCACTAATCTGTTGTTTTCAAGTTCTCTGAAGTCGATCAAGATCTTCTTGTTGCAAGCGATGTGTGATGTAGTTCCTGAATCAATGACTACATCGTAGTTGCATTCAATGTAGCTCATTGAAGCTTCATCAAGTATTGTGAAGGCTTCATCACCTCTGTCTACATCCTTGGATGACTCTACAAAGTTTGTCTTTTCAACTTTGTTCTTTCTTTTTGGGTTGAACCTGCAATCATATGCAGAATGCCCTTTCTTCTTGCAGTGCATGCGAGGTATTGCTAGCCAGCATTTGTTGGCCGTATGGCTTGGTTTATGACAGTGATCATAGGAAGAAGATTGTTGATTCGAGGACTTCGTCTTCTCAAATCTGGGTTTGCTCTTGTTCTTCTTCTTTCCTTTCGTAAAGAGGGCCTTCTCTTGATCACTGCTTCCTTCTCCTTTGTCCCTCATCAATCTCTCATCAGTGACAAGACTGACTGCTTTGTTGAATGTCATATTTGGTGGACTCAGTATGAGCATTCTCAATGGCTGATAGGACGTCGGTAGAGATTTCATGAAGTACATCAACTGTTGTGGTGCTGGGACCTGGTGCTCCTGTCTTTATGCAACAAGTTGAGTGAAGATCGTTCTAATCTTCTCAACATGCTGAGCTAATTGGTTGTAATCTCATCATATGGATTGTAGCTGATTGTGAAGATGCATCACTGAAGCTGCAGTCCTCACTTCATACTTCTGTTTTAATCTTTCCCATGTTGCATGGTTGCTTTCGCAGTTTTCAATCTACATGAGTAGATCTTCGTTGATGGATGAAACGATGATCGCCATTGCACGCTCATCCTTTATAATCCATTTAGCTCTCCTCGAGTCTCCGTCTGGAGGCTGCACCTCTGAGAGTTCGGTCACCAACCAGATGTCTTCGTCCTTTAGAAGCGTTTTGATTTTGGATTTTCAAATTCTATAGTTTGCACCATCAAGATTGATTGCCACTCTTGTCTGGATTGTTGTAGCCATATTGTGTTGTGTAGAAGATCACTGCTTAGATATCAGTAGTGATAACTTGTAGGCTCTGCTACCATGTCGTGAACAGCTTCATTTCGTTGTCGCGAACGATTTTGTTTCTTTTGAATTTTCTTTTGCGCGAAAGCTCATAGGAACCTAGACACGCGACTACACATCATAGAACACATTTTATTCTAGCAATCATGACAACGAAAGACAAGGAGATACAAGAAATTAGAGCAATCAATTATCAGTTTAGTTTTTAGAATGAGATCGTCAGTGTCTCGCTCGTTGGCGGCCTGATGCTCTGCTCTTTCATTGTGTTCTGCTCGTTAGTAGACTTTCATGCACATCTTTTTCAATTCTAGTTTTTTTTCTCTTCTGCTCTACTCATGCACACACTCTCTGTGTCTTGCTATCTAGTATATCTGGTATATTTCGTGAGATCCAAAAAAATAGTTTATATCTCCACTGTGTGGAGTTTACACTATAGTTAAGACAGAAATTTACAAATCAGTTACTCTCCGTTGCTGCTATTCGTTTCAACTGGGCATGAAGCTTAACACTCCAAGCCCGTTGAGCTGCCAGCTAGCAGTGTGAAAGATTTCCTTTCGTTCCTTTCGTTTTATTTTTGTTGTGCGTCGCTTTGCGGTTTCTTACGGTCCTGCAACACTTTGCGGTTTTGCGGTCCTGGAGGTATGTTTGGAATTCGCGAATCGTTTGCGAATCATTCATCACTCGTTCTTCTTGGAGGCATCATGACTTTCACGAATTGCTTGAATTTCGCGAATCGTTTGACCTTCGAGTCAAGGCATGTTGACTTTCACATTGCGGCAAAGTTGTAGGAGTTCACCATTTTTGACAACAAGAAACCAAAAAATTAGAGTTTCCTATATAGAAAATTTATAGGAAATATTTAACCAGAAAATCAAACTTTCCTATATAGAAAACTTAATAGGAAATATTTATCCTATATAGAAAACACAAAGCACAAAGCCCCACATCTTCATGAGTACACATTTGAGGTTTCTCTTTCTCTTTTTTCTATATAAAACAAAGTCAAAATTTCATAACGATAATATATCGATCAAATTTATTTTTAGATTAACTAGAAAGTGTAATTTTGAAATTGAACCTGGGTGGACAATTCAACGTGTGTGCAAACAATCTCATCTTTGAAAGAGTTGTCATTAAATAGTTACATGAATGTCATATGGCTAGGAAATCTTTCCACATTATCAATATTCATTTCTTGCATCAAAAAACATAAATGTAATAATATTAATATACCTTAAAGCTGACATATTCGACTCCATGCAATCACTTACAGAAGTGAGATAATTAATCAAAACACGGGTTCCAAAAAAAATCACAACATCTTGGACAAACTTTTTAAAATGGATTAATTTATTTGTAACTCAGATATCTACTTGTCTAAAGTATTCAATAGATTGCGGTGTATGGTTTTTCAAGATAAACCCTTGGAATGTTCTCACACATGTAAGGCTAGATTCAACTTTGTTTAAAAGTAGTGTTATAAAGTGCAAAATATTTATACTTTCATGATGTAAACTGATATTGTATATGTGAAATTAAATAAATACACATTTGATATGCTTGCTTGCATCTAAGTTTTTTTGTCTAATAACAAATGAAGTAGTGATGCAAAACCAGAAAAAACTTACCTTGTCATGAGGGATCTTGTCAAGAGATTGTTTATATGCTTCTCCAAAGAGCAGCTCCGCTCAACTTCTAAATGTTGCACGATGTTCGAGTGAGAGCCATTCTCCTTCATTACTTAAACATTACATACAACCATAAATTGAAAACATTACTTTCATGAAGTAAACCAATATTGCATATGTAGAATTATATAAATACGCATATCAAATGCTTACTTGCTTAGATACCCGTTCCAGCCCAAAAGGCTTGGAACGTACAATACGTTCTGGAACGTACTGGGTCGAGCGTGTTTTTAAAATTAAAAAAAAATGACACTTGTTGGTCGCGATCCATCTAATAGGAGGGTTCTTGAGCAGAATCGTTGTGGTACAACTTGGAGAGAGAGAGAGAAAGAGAGAGAGGGGCTGAAAATCTTGTGTCATTATCCAAGCATTGATTATAGCGAACGGCTGAAAATTTTTCTATGTAACATTAATTGAATTTGATCATCTACTAAGCTTGTTGACAAACAAAAATACTAAGACATAACCAAAGAACTTACCTTGTCTTGCAAGCGCTTGTTCATAAATGGAGAAATCACATCTTGGGTTTGGACTTCAACATGCTGAAAGAACATCGACTACAATTTGAATGTATTAAACTATCAAATGATTATTTGTAACGTACATAAAAAAACTTCATGAGACAAAAAAGACGTTCAAATAAGCATACAAAGGTTGAAATAAAAACACTGAAATAAGTTAACTAACCTATGGCGTGACATCAGCTGATGACTTTCTTGAAATCTTATCACCATTCACCTTCTTTTTTAAATTCTTTCTTTTCGATCGAATCGACACCAGAATCCAAGAATATATATCCTCGGATCTCCAAATGTAACTTGCACCCAAAAAGTTTAGGGGTTTTATCTCTTGAATCTTATTGCAAATAAGATTTTTCAATTGATCTTGATGCTCTTTATTATGCCGAAGATCCATGTTATCAAAATCAATAATTTCAAAAAATTTCAACCATGTGTGAACTACTTGGAGATTAGAAAGATATATGGAATTCCAGTCACTAAAATGTTTGGCCAACAATTCATGACCATATAACTTGTTGTCATGATGACTTTTTCTTTTGGGATGACAAAAAATTTGGTCGTAAGTTGGTATATCAATCATGCACATCTTGTGACCACTAGGATGAATGATTGGAACTTGCATTTTTTATGATGGAATTTATTCCTTCTGTATCATTCACTCCAATCACATGATTTTGCATCCTAGTATTATCATTGTTGAGAATATTCTGCACCAATGGTTTACATTGGGCCGGCGACAAAATCTTTAAAATCTTTTCAATATCATCTTGTGTGTAACCTTCCATAACTAATATTGCTAAATAACCTGCATATGTTTGAATCATTAAAACACCAAACATTATACTGAAACATGAAAATGAATTCATGTTGAAAAGCACATTTGTGATTGTTGACAATGAATGAAATAATGATCCAGCAATGCTATTTCTAACAATAGCATTGTGCTAGTTCTTTTAATTTGATTTATCTTTAACATACTTACAAAGACATTCATTGTTATCTAAATATAAAAATGTTTTGAGACAAACTACATGGTAAACATCTATCGCATAATTAGACATACATTTATAAAAATAAAAATAAAATGTTACACAATGTTGAAAATTGTCACTTCTCACTTGTCATTTTTTTATTGTAAATAAAGATCAATCATGAGTACAATGTTCATGATTTGATTTCACACGTGTGGAGCCTATTCCCACGTGTGAAAGAAAGTACTTTTCATACTTGTTAATATCTACTTTGATTGTGTATCAATCAAGTTAAGTGTGAACATGATATGACTAGTTTTTAGTCAAGTTGACTAGTCACCTAGAAATTAGCTTATCCTTGCATGTGCATGAGTAAATGCTCCCACATGGCAAGTGGATGTTCACATGTGTGTATAGACTTCTAGAAGATAAGAGTTGACCATTTTTCTTAGATCCTATTTTGTAAGGAATATTTCTATATTCTAGGAGACTAACTCTTTGGATTTTTGCTATATTCTAGAATGTCAACTTTGGATAAGGATCAAGGATGGATCAAATGGATAGATCTGAGTGATGTGGCACTCTTCACAAGTGTGAAGACCTGCTGGACTGTACCAGACTCGTGGATGTACTTGATCCATAAAAGGATCATCATTTTGGTAATGAGATTGATGAGACTTTTGCATTCTACACTTTTGTGAGATTTCTAGTCAATAGAATTGTGATTTTATTGAATGATTGCTATCAAGAACCAAGGTATTTGTTGTTTCAGGTGCAGGTTGTACAATGGATAGTACTCCACACGTGTGCCGCCGCTCTCACTTGTTAATGAAGATTTTCTCCATTGCTCTTGCTTAAATCTAAGTGTAGAACTTGATAGAACCATTAATTAAGCAAACCAATAGCTCTCTATGATTGTTAAGTACAATTATTAATGTCCTATAAACTGAAAATTTTATCATGGCATCAGAGCTAAGTAAGAGAGTGATCATTTGATTCATAAAACTTGCAAAGATCATTGGCAAAATGTGTTTTTGGCCAATACTAATGAGGGCAAGTTCATCTAGAGTGATAGCTTGTTTCTATTTGGATCAAATCGACTTGGAGACTGTGTATGTACTTTTCACACGTGTGAGACCATAAAACAAGTTTCATTTCAAGTTACCTTGTGTTTTTTGGTCCTATAATCTCAATTCTAGTTCAAATCTAGTGCTTTTTGAAGCATAGTATTGATCTAGATTCAACTAGCTAATGCCTATGACCAAATAGAGTTTTGGATCATTGAAGCATTTCTTTTTGGAGTTTGAGATCAGATCTAAGAGGCTGATTTGTTCAGATCCTTAGTTGAAGTGAAACCTCTAAGAAAAGTGTAAAGCAAAAAAAAATTGTGAGAGTGAAAGCTAGGAATTTTTTGTCAAGATCTAATTGTGTATCATTCAAGCTTGTGTGCTAGTTTGATAGAGACAAGGCTAAAGGCAATCTTGTGAGCTTTAGGCCTTTCATAGATCTTTAAAATTCATAAATCTTTGTGATTTTAGAAGAACATTCATTCTACAATGTCATCCATGGGTGGTTATTTGTTGGAATCAAGTGAGAGACTCACTTACACAAATTATTCCATTTGGAAAGTGAGGATGGAATCACTCCTAGTGATCCATGACCTCTTTGACATAGTTCTAGGAGTTGAGGAGAGCCTCAAGCTGCCCAAGAACAAACCAAATACAAGAAGAGAGCAAGATTAGCTCTACATTGCATAAAGTTGAATGTATGCAATGACCTCTTGAAGGAGGTGTCTTCTTGTGCCTCATCAAAAGAGGCTTGGGATTCATTAAAGAGTATCTATGAATCCAATAAAGGCTTCAAGAATCCTCATGCTAAGGAATCAAGTCTTTCAAAGCATGAAAGGAAGTGGAGAGAGTGGACAAGAGTATGTTCTTAGGATCAAATCTCTTAACAAGGAGTTGAGTGCTATAGGAGAAAAGATCCAAGATCAAGAGCTAGTACAAATCATATTGAATGGCCTAGGTGATGAGTTCACCAACTTGGTCCAAACATTTGCTATTCAAGACACTCTTCCATCCATTGAAAAGTTGCACAATGTTCTTGTGGTCGAGGAGAGTAGACTCCTATACCTCAAGACAAGAATGGAAGGCATGTCACTTAATGGAGGAGAGGAGAAAGCAAACTTTACATCCAAAGGCAAGAAGAAACAACATCCATTCAAGAAGAATCAAGGCAAGGAGCCCGAGATGAAGAATGGAGGATCAACTTCCAAAGGCAAGGTAAAGAACAAAGCAAAGCTCAAGTGTTTCTTTTGTGGGAAGAAAGGACACTTTGCCTCAGAATGTTACTTGAAGAAGAATCAACAAGCAAATGGAGATCAAGGGAACATTTCTCAAGAGGAAGAAGATGAGGATGGATTCAACACATCCTTAATGGCTGCATCTACACCAACTTCAAGTCAAGAGACATGGTGGATAGATAGTGGGGCTAGTTCCCACACGTCTTTTAACAAGCATTATATTTCTACTCTTCTCTCTTGTAATGACTCTAAGAAGTCAATATACATTGCTAGTGATCAAGAATGCAAGATAGATGGTACAAGATCTATTCCTCTTTGCTTAGGCACATCTAAAAGGATAGATCTAGATAATGTTTTGTATGTTCCTACCATTTCAAGAAACTTGCTTAGTGTAGGACAATTAATAGACAATGGACTAGATGTACAGGAGTTTGTTCCAACTTGAAAAATGATAAGTGCATAGGTAGTGGCATTAAGCAAGGTAGAATTTTCAAGTTGGATGTTAATGTTACAAATGAAAGTGTGAGCTTGGCTAGGGAGGAGCTATCTCAAGTGGAGCTTTGGCATAAAAGATTAGGCCATCCTAATCTTCAATCCATGGAGTCAATGACAATGTTCCCACATGTGAAAGAAAGTACTTTTCATACTTGTAAATATCTACTTTGATTTTGTATCAATCAAGTTAAGTGTGAACATGATATGACTGGTTTTTAGTCAAGCTGACTAGTCACCTAAAAATTAGCTTATCTTTGCATGTGCATGAGTAAATGCTCCCACATGGCAAGTGGATGTTCACACGTGTGTATAGAGTTCTAGAAGGTAAGAGTTGACCATTTTTCTTAGATCCTATTTTGTAGGGAATATTCCTTTTTCTAGGAGACTAGCTGTTTGGATTTTAGCCATATTCTAGAAGGTCAACTTTGGATAGGGATCAAGGATGGATCAAATGGATAGATATGAGTGATGTGGCACTCTTCACACGTGTGAAGACCTACTGGACTATACCAAACTCGTGGATGTACTTGATCTATAAAAGGATCATCATTTTGCTAATGAGATTGATGAGACTTTTGCATTCTACACTTTTTTGTCAATAGAATTGTGATTTTATTGAATGATTGCTATCAAGAACCAATGTACTTGTTGTTTCAGGTGCAGGCCATACAGGGGACAATACTCCACACGTGTGAGGCCGCTCTTACTTGTTAATGAAAATTTGATCCATTGCTCCTGCCTAAATCTAAATGTAGTGAATCTATATCAAGATCTATAGTGTAGAACTTGATAGATCCATTGATTAAGCAACCAATAACTCTCTGTGATTGTTAAGTACAATCATTAATGTCCTATAAACTGAAAATTTTGTCACACAAGTTGAATGAAATAACATATCTCATCATCATAATTAAATATATACACAAAACATTGTATGCATGTCAACATGAAAGTAAATCTAAAGTGGGTTCATGTCCAAGAAGGAACACCAATGTATTTTCTTAGCTCTCATTATATCAAGCAATTGGAACTTCTTTTAATGTTCCATCTATCTCTAATCTATGACTTTTTACTGCATGCCAATTTGATAAAAATGTAACACATTTGTCCCAATCCACATATGTTTCGTCTTCTTGATCCACCCTCCACGTCCCACATTGATTTCTCATCTTTCTTATCCAACCAACTTTCACGAGTTTATTTTCAACATCTACATTTCTGACTACTGCATCTCGCAAATGTTTTGGATCAATCTGGATTATAACTATATCGTGTTCCTCTAGCCAAGGAGGGACACAACCTAGAGATCCATAAGCCAATAGTCTCTTTCGTATGCTTAGGTCTTTGATTTCATATGATTAATTTCGGAGCCATGAGAAATTGGGATGAACTTATGCAATAGAGAGGTGATTGGTCTAATACAATCCCAGTTGCAAGAAACAAATGTATTATGTAGAACACTCAGTCCTATGGTCATCGATTTTCAGATGTTAGTTGTCATTTGCAACCATAATACATTGGTGAAAGTACTTTGCACCAAAAAATATCATGAATTCACCATTGTTTTGCATAGTAAAAAATGATGCGAGTTGTGCTTTCCAGTGACCTACATTATTTTCCCCATTGGTGTCATTTGTCCTAACAACCACATGGTCTCCTATTGCATATGTCTCACCACCAAAGAGCACTTTGTTGTAAATCGTTATTTTCCCAAAGTATCCATGCCCTCTTTCAATTTGCCAAAAATGCATTGCATATTGTGTCTCCTCTTCCGTGGGCACACGAAACTGCTTTTTTTTTTTTTTGTTATGGCTATCCCCTTTGTGAGCATAATATCCTCGCATGGATATCCACATTTATGTGCTAGATATGTTTTCCATATTTCCTTCTCCTTCGAAATAGATGAAACTTCAAATATTCCACGTTTGTGAAATGGGAAACAGTTCAACAAATGAGCTGTTTGTAGTGCATATCCATCAGGCTTCAACTCACTCCTTTGATTGAAAAGCTTCTTGGACATCCTTAGGCTCTTCATTTGATATAAAAAGTGCATGATAGGAAGTTTCACCTTCCACTTGCCTTCCTTCTTCATCATATGTGAGCCTCCTTGGCTCAGATCTTGCTCGTGTAGATCTTCTTGGTGTGGTAGCTTGAATTTGCTCCTCCTCAAGCACAACAACAAAATGCGCGATTTTCGACACAAGGTTCCGACGGATTCAAAAAAATTTCATAATCTGTTGGAATCTGACATGATAATACGTCGGAATCCGACACAAAAAAAAAAAAAATTGGCTAGAATTTTTTTTTTTTTTACAGACGTCAAATTTCGACGGCAAATAAAAATGTCGGAATCCGACATCCCATTTTGGAGACTGCAACTTTTTAAATAAATGACATCAACTGTCTGTGCAAAAAAAAAAAAAGCACAAAGCGGACGTTGGATTCCAACGGATAATATAGATGTCGGAATCCGACGTCCATGACCAAATTCTCAAAGTCGCGTCTTTTTCCTAGGGTCTTCTTATTTTTTATTCTTGTAGGAGATTGTTGGAGATCGGCTTTTGGCGCTTCTTCTCAACTCTATCAATTCCATTTGTCTCATTCCAAGTACGATTATTTTGTTTTGTTATGTGCAACTAAGATTTCTTTCTTTGTAACTTTTTCTTGTACACTATCTTCCTTGTATTGTATATTTTGTGTAGTTAAACACAAATATGTGTCTTAGTGATTTATGATCATGAGCGAATGAGAGAGGAAGAGAAGGATGTGTGTGAGAGACATGAGAGAGAGCAAGAAAATATAGATAGAAGAGTTTGATTTAATATTATGCTCTTTGTAAATTTTAGGGTTTAGATTTAATGTTATGTTCTTTGTGAAATAGTGTGAGACTGAGAGCTCTTGAGGTTTGAATGAAGATCATAACCAGCTCCACCATCAAAGATGTAGAGCTACCACTTTTTCTCACTGATTGATCCAGTATGGCTATATTGTTGCTACTCCCTATCAAGCCATTAAGGGTAATCCATCGTTGTCTGATACATGTAAAATGAGATATCAACTAGAGAAAGCTAGTGAAGCTTTCTGTTGAAAATCAGAACTCAAAATGAACTTTGAAGAGTGCCATTGACTCACTATCTCCGTTGGAAGCTTGAGATATCTTGGCTATGGGGTGCTTAATTATCTTTGGTATGTGAATTAGAACCCAGTTTTCCTTGCAAGATATTTGGAGAGCTGGCCTACCATTGTTGCTAGATGAGTGAGCCATCTAACCATTCAATCACATTATAGTCGTTGAGGAATTGAACGTTGACTTCCAAAATACTGAAGAATTATTGCTGATTTTCAAAAGAGAGTTGAGAGATGTGATTATTAACATCGCTACCTCTATAATACACCTGACCATCGTTGCTACTACTTTGCAAGCCTTCACTACGCCTATGAGTATTAGATATGAAGGAAAGCCATCACTAAGCTAGTTGTCAGATCAGAGACTCAGCTAACTGAGCCTTTACGACCATGAAAAGAGAGCTTGCAACGGTTGTCTAAAGTTGACCTATCAATGACCATTGAGATCTCACTAATTTATTGTCAATGGGAGCCCTCACTCATGGCTGTTCTAGTTGAGAGCAGTTATGTCCTAGAAAAGGACAGAAGCAAAGTGACAAACATAGTAGAATCAATTGAAGCATTCATGATTAGCACTTCTTTGCTTTCCGGCTACACGCATATGCACTCAGAAATAGGTATGGCTTTATCTATTTTCAGTTCGTTTCATCTATGTCATTTTTCGTAATCATTTATTTTTCGTATGCACTTCAAATTCTTGTTGATTGGAGTATGTTTGGTTTTTGCCACGGTTTCCTTTTTGCCACGTCCGGCCACGTGGACGTCGGAATCCACGTGGCCAAAAAAAAAAAAAACGTGAAATTTTTTTTTCAAGTTTTTTTTTTCCACGTGGACGTCGGATTACGACGGCCCCGTGTGGACATCGGAATCTGACGTCCACGTGGCAGAAAAAAAAAAGAATTTTTTTTTCGTTTTTTTTCCACGTGGACGTCGGATTCCGACGTCCATGTGGCGGAGCCATCATAATCCGACGTCCACGTGGCATGTTCTCGGTTCGTTTTTACCGGCCGGTTGTCGGTTTTGGGCTTGGCGTCGGATTTCGACGGATTTTAAATGCGACAGATTCCGACGACCTTATAGCGATGCATTTTTCGACGCCTGCGTCGATTCAAAAAAAAATTAAAATGCGATTTCACGTCGAAAATCCCGTCAGAAATCGCGGCAAATTCTTGTAGTGAAGCCTCGGCTTCACCTCTTCTTGAACAACATCAAGATTGATGATTGTAGATCTTGCATGAGTCTCCTTGATCTGTGCATCATCCAAGTTAAACTTCTGATCTTCATAGAAGATCACATCTCTACTAGCAAAATTCTTGTCAGTAGAGGGCAAATAAATCTTTTATGCTTTTTTAGTGGATGCATATCCTACAAAAAATTCTTTTACTGCACTAGGACCTTCCTTCTTCCTAGTTTCTAGAGGCACATGCACAAAGCATACACAGCCAGAAATCCTAAGATGATGTACCTTAGGCTTTTTCTTATACAACATCTCAAATGGTGACTTTCCCAAAAAAATTTAGGTAGGGAAGCTTCTAGCCTAATGGCTTTTGCACATTCACACAAAGTTCTATTTTTTCTCTCAGCAACTCCATTTTGCTGAGGAGTATATGAATAAGAAAACTCTCTTTGAATACCCTCTCTTTCACAAAAGTCTTTAAACTTATTGGAAGTGTACTCTCCTCCACTATCACTTCTTTTAACTTGAAAGGAAACTGCTTCTCTACATAAGCTTTGAAAGTAAGAAAAACATCATAGACCATGGATTTTGAAGACAACATATAGATCCAAGAATATCTTGTATAATCATCTACAAAAGAGACAAAGCAGTTGGCTCCTCCTTTGCTCTTAGTTGATGAGAAATGAACATCAGAGTGCACAAGTTCAAATGGTTGCTTTGTCTTGATACTTGATCTAGGGAAAAGGCCTTTTGTGTGACTTTGCCAACACACAAGCTTCACAAGGTAGAAGCTCCTTTGATAGTGTCTTTGGTAAGACCAACAACTTTTCCTTCTTTGACCATAGATTGCATGGCTTTGAAATTGGGAGGGATGACTCAATCTCTTGTGCCACAGATCCTGTAGAACCTTGGTCTCATAAGTAATATCTGAAATGTTAGCACTCTCCCTAGAATCTAGTTTGTACAACTTACCAATTCTAGATCCTCTAGCAATAACTTCATTTTCTCTTGAGATTATACACTTGTCAACTTGAAACTTGACATCCAATCCACTATCAAACAACTGTCCTATACTAATGAGATTCTTAGTCAATCTAGGTATATACAGTACATCATGTAAGCAAAAAGACTTTGATGATGATGCATGCAATGGAATACTACCTATTCCTTCAATTCTACACTCAACATCATTAGCAATATAGATTGATCTTTTTGCACCTAGATATGGCATGAGATTAGTGAAAGAGTTCCTAGAACTAGACATATGGGAACTAGCCCCACTATCTATCCACCAAACTTCTTCATTCTTAAAAGGAAAAGATGAAAAAGTAGACATCATTAGTGAATCCTCTCTTTCACTCTCTACACCGTCACACTCATCCTCGTTAGTAAGGTTAGCTTGCTTAGATTGATTTTTCTTCTTGAAACAGTTTGATGCATAGTGTCCTTTCTTGCCACAGAAAAAAACACTTCATCTTTGACAGTTTCTTCTTGCCACTGGATGTTGCAGCTTATGAGCACTGATCCTCACCACCTTCTTTGGCTTTGTCCTTCTTGAAGTGTTGTTGTCCTTTGCCCTTGCCTCTTGACTTGTCTCCGATGAAGAGTGCTTTGTCATCTCCACCATATTTCAATGAAAGTCTGTTAATCCTCAGCATCTTGTTCTCTTGCTTGCTTTCTTCAGCAATGAGGACACCTTGCAATGTTTCCAAGGATGGAAGATCTCCCTGATAG
>MU836579.1:0-26847 GCA_029204225.1 Diphasiastrum complanatum
AATGCAAGCATCTCCGTTTGCGGACACCTGGCCATGGTGTGTAGCCACTTCCCCCTCTATAAGATCAACCTCGGTCCAAAGGCCTGGGCCCTAGACTGGCATTGTGTCAAACCGAGATCAGATCTGCAAAAGAAATAAATAAGCAAATGTTCAGTGCAAGAATATGTATTACATTGAATTGCTCGCAACAATTCTGACAAGCATCACTCTAAAACCCTAGGAATTTTTTTTTTAACAACAGTACCAGGCTAAAATTACAAAGAACAGACTTCAAACATCGCATAAGTAAATTTGTCAGAGCATACATCACAGTCATTCTAAAGATCATATCAAAGCAAGCGCCAAAAAATACATGGGATAGGGCATGGGATTGAATGAATTATGATTCCACTATGAGCGATAACGGGCAAATGTGAAACACATGGAATTAGGGCATGGAAAGTGAAACTTGTAGTACGGACGAAGACGGGCGGAAATGGGAGGTAACGAGAGTCTCTGTAGGCATGTAGAAATGTAGCTAGGCTCAGACATCACCTCTATCGGATTGCCAATAGGTCAGTTTCGTGAGAATGGCGAAAATACACATGCATTTGGAGTGTGGCATTCAAATCTTCTAGGCTTGTCGTAACCGGCTGAAACTGACATTGGAGGAGTTACCGTGGGCATGAAGAAAGGTGGGTCTAGAGCCAAACTTCGTTCGATTTCGTTGCCTACAGCTCAATGTAAACACTTTCATAAATTAGGCCTACATTTACCAAAAAACTCAGTTGGTTGATTTCGCTCGCCACGCAACTCAAATCCCTCTGAGACCGTGTGCACCACATCCAGATCGATGAATAGATGGACTTTGACTACTCACTCGAAAAAGCCACCTTCGATAGCTCCCAGTAGCCTCAATCTCCTCCTCAAGCAAGGGCACGTTTTTGTCGCAAGGAGGTAAGGCATTTTTTTATATTCTGTTTTTTTTTTCAGCATTTCTATACACCAGAAATACATATACGTTTCTGGAACGTTTTTTGCCCAGAAATGCGTCTCTGGGCAACTATGATATATTGCTTAGTGGTAATGTTGTCTCTTTTGGCACCTTGGATCTCCTGTAACATACAATTTTGGCAGCATCTTCTTGAATATTTGCAATTTTGCAACACGTTCTATTTTTGTGGCATCAAAGCTTTTGTGATGTTAGCACCAGTGATTGATATGAACTCAATCAAAGAATTAGCATCACAACCATTGTCACAAGCAAGTCTCTCCATGCTCGTGAATCCTAGAAGGCCGGTGTGTAGAATGAACCTCCCAACCATAGGCACCCCCTCCTTGAGTCCTACTTGCTATTCCTGTCAACTGGCACATGGCATCCACCTGTGGGTGATCAGTCCCACTTGGCATGCATGGCCCCTGTGACCTGTGAATACTGAGTGACTCATAGGGTACCACCCCCCGAGCCCCGCCAAAGACCTGTGACCCTCTTGGTCACCCCCGACTACTTGCCGGCTAGCATCTCGTCATTGACGGCTAGGGTCCTGACGTCAAATCACATCGCATCTTTGGCAGCTTGTCAGGCGGGCCACACTGGATCACTGCTCATGACGCACCGGTCCCAACTTGATGTCCTCGTCGGTCACCGACCCTTGCCAACACTAGGCCTCAGGCCCTTTGGTAACCGGGCCGTGCTGAGATCATGATAGAGCCATAACTGGGCTCTAACAATCCTTCCCTCCAATGGGCAGGTCATTGGTCCTCGACTGACTCTTCCGTTTGGTCGACTTGCCTTGCGCGCATTAGGCCACACACGTTGACAATGCGCGTCCTTTTCTTGAGCCTTTTTAATCTCCTCCATGAGACCACAATCAACCACAGTAAAGCTCATCTGATGCAGTATACGAGATAGTGCATCAGCGACCACATGTTCTTTCCCTCTTTCCGAAGCGAATTTCAAGTGAATTTCTGCATTAGCTTGGCCCACCGAGCTTGGCGGCCTTTCAAATCTGGCTGAGTGCAAAAATACTTTAAAGTATGATGATCTGTGTACACATAAAACTCGGCGCCATATAAATCATGCCTCCACACCTTGAGCGCATGTATAATCGCATACAACTCTTGCTCGTGTGTAGGATATCTCTATTGAGCTGGTGTCAACTTTTTACTCTCAAAGGCTACTGGTCTACCCTCTTGGCACAATACTGCACCTATGGCAATGCCACTTGCATCCGTCTCTAGGTCAAAAGGTTTTTGGGTATCCACAATCTTGAGGACTGGAGCTGTGGCCACAGACTCCTTCAAGTTCTCAAAACGTTGCTGAGCTTCAGCATCCCATCGAACCACAATGTTGTTTTTTTCCGTAATTGGTTCCGTTAGAGGAGCAGCTATCCAGGAATAATTCCTAACAAGCCGCCGGTAGAACTTACAAAAGCGTAAGAAAGATTATAATTGGCGTATATCGGCAGGCCTCGGCCACTTCTTAACCACAGCCACCTTGGTTGGGTCAACCGAAATACCCTCAGCTGTCACTACGTGACCCAAATACTCGACACGAGTCTTACACAACTCACTTCTGTGCATTGGCATACAAGACAGAAGCTTGTAACTTGCCCAATACGGTCTTGAGATGAACCTCATCCTCCTCGACCGCTTTACTCAAAACCAATATATCGTCAATAAAATTGACGACAAACTTGCCCATATAGTCTCGCAAGACATCGTTCATGAGCATCATGAACGTGGCTGGGGCATTGGTTAATCCAAATGGCATAACCAAAAACTCATAATGATCGAAACGGGTTCGGAAGGCCGTCTTCTGGACGTCTTCATCTCGAATCTGTATTTGATGGTATCCACTTTTGAGATCTATCTTACTGAAAATGGTTGCACCTTGCAACGCATCCAGTAGATCATCAATCCTGGGATCGGATACCTGTGCTTTACAGTGATTTGCCTGTAATCTACACACATTCGGAAATTACCATCCTTTTTCTTAACATCCTCTTCCTCTTTTAGGCTCATCCTATAAGGAGGCCTACATACCGGACTTGCCCTTGGAACGAGCTCAATACAATGATCAACGTTTTGACTAGACGGCAATCCCTCTGGCATATTACTAATTAGCATGTGTTTAAACTGAGTGCGGACGGACTTCTCCAACTCACTTGCTTGGGTCACATCTAGGCTATAATGAAAATGCATGTGCACTAGGGGATGCAAAAATAAATGAAGCTTCTTGTGGTTTATTAGTGAGTGTGCTTATCTGATTGTTATTAACAGAAGAATCAAAACTGGAATCAACATTCACATAACACAACCACAAATACTGAAACTCCATTCTCTTTATTTGCATACAGGTAACAAGAGGACCCTCAACAGATGGTCTCTCCTCCTTTAAGACATGAGACATACCCTCATGCCCAAACTTATACACATGTGACTTAAAATCTATAGCGGGCTGCTTACTTGCATGCCACCGCTTACCAAGTACAATATCAAACTTAGCTAGTTTAGTAATTTCAAAATGTAACTTCTCGGTATATGTCTGAATAGACAAAGACGCCCAAGAGATTCTTTCATCCCAAACCTCTGTTCTCTTACCATCTGGCATCTCAACAGTATACCGGTAATCAGATGGAACAGTAGCTAAGCGAAACTTCTTCACCACGCGAGAATTGATAATATTATGTGAGGAACCGGTGTCAAATAAGACAAGCACGTCATGACCTTCCAGCTTCCCCCTCATGCGTATTAGTTCACTATCTGGAAACTGATAAGCTTTACATGCCTTGGTGGACGAATAACAAACTGGTGCCTCTGGAACAAGCTTTCGCACCGAAATAGTCATGACACGACGAGTGTCCTCATCATCACTTACCAACAAGTCATCCAAAATTTCCTCATCCTTGCCCTGATCTTGACGTTGCATAACATGGAGCTTCTTGCCCGTATGTCGAGGACAATCTTTGAAAAGATGCTTGCCAAGACAAAAGAAACATAATCCGTCTTTCTTGGCCTTTTCCCTTTGCTCAAGACTAAGGGGAGACTTGTCGTAAGCACGACGAGCCATAGGAGATCCTGCCTTGCGCTTCAAAGTCTGCTGCATCTAGATAGGATCCTTCTGCGAAAAGCCTTTCTAACCAGCTTGGCCAGACTTTTGTGAACCCTTCTTCTGAGGCCAACTTGGCGCTCCAGATTCAGCCTTGGTGCGCACATTACCTTCAAAGTTCAGAGCTGTAGCAACTGCCTCGTCTAAGGTTTTGCACCCTTCATTAGGCACTGAAGGCCTCAACTCTTCACGAAGGCCAAATATGAACTTGTGGAGCCACTCGGGAATCTCTTTTGGAATCTTGATAAGCGTCTCACGATACTTATCGACATATTCCTGCACCATGTACTGCCTCTGACGATGGAAAAGCCAAGCATCCGTCGCACGCACATACTCATGTGGAGGAATAAACTGAGCTCTGAAAGCTTGCTTAAACTCAAGCCAGGTGGATGGAGCCTGATTAGACTTCAACAACTTGCGCCACCACCTGTCAGCAAAATTAGTGAAATGGTAAGCAACTTTGCGGACCTGCCAACCCTCATCAGTTGGAGACCGCTTCAAATCAAAATATTCCTCCCACTTATGCAACCACTGATCTATGATATCAGTATTGTGTTGGGGAGTGTTTCCTGCGAAACAGGTAGGTTTAATATCTTTGTCTTATGGGTAGGGTGGAGGTAACAGATGACGAACAACAGAAGACGGATAAGGCGGAGCATATTGTGAGGAAGACGCATAACCACCAGTTACCATCATTGCTTGCATCTCTGTGACGGTCTTTTCCACACTATCCATGCGAGCTTGCACAGAAGGGGAAGTACCAGCAGGCGAACGAGTAACCACTGTAGGCGGATTACGGTCAGGGCTAAGAGTTACAAATAGAGCCACAACTGATCTAGAGCTAAGTTATGAAAGCATCACATAAGCAAGACTTAAGCTATGAAAGCAGCACATGAGCAAGACCTAACCCTAGAAAGCAGGAAAGAGAGAGATTAAGGAGACTAGAGAGAGAGATCAATATCATCAGCTGTCAAATGAATACAATGAGGGCCTACTTATATCCACAAAGAAGCCCAAAAGAAGCTTCTAGAGGATAAGGATACTGAACCTTATCTATCTGGGTCCCATAAGGACATGCCCTTAATGGTAATGGCCCAGTACCTAAGGGTATACTAGTTAGGGGCTATGTATCGAGTACATAACTCTCCCCTACTTTAAAACAACAGTGTCCACAATGTTGGCCCCAAGCAATAGCTATGGTAATAACCAATCATCAGGACGAACAATAAATCTGAAGACTCATAATACAGGAGAAATAAGTCATGAACCAATGGAAATACTGAAGGAGAGGACATAAGTCGTCACAACAGGTACTCCAAAAGTATCATACAAACTCCACAAAACACTGTATAGTAACTATAAGCAACTACAAAGCACTGTACATCAACTATAAGCAACTAATGTAGATGCATAAAGAAAACCAAGCGAGAAGAAAACTCGCTCAAGGTACTCTGATAGCCCAGGAATGCCAAAGAAATATGTCGTAGTGAAGGGCCCCAACAAGTGAAATATCCAGGGCTAGCCGAATAGCCCAAGAAGACCATAGGAAAATCTCGATATGCAGGACCCCAACAACTGAGATATCCAAAGCTAGTCGAATAGCCCAAGAATACCATCGGAAAAGCACAGCTCGGCAACCACTCTGGAACAACATCAAAGACCAAGCTATGTGCAGCAACTAGGAATGCCAAGGAACCTGAAGTATAAAGAGATCATGCAGCAACCATGAATGCCAAGGAAACTGTGGTAGATCACCCTGACAAAGAATAGCCGGAACAGACAACTGTACATCAATCCAAGGTATGTGCAATGCCCAAGAATGTAGAATGTTGTCATGCCAAGGGATCCATAGTGCCCATGAGTGTAAAGCAACATTACTGTAAGGTATCCTCATGGACCATGAATATACAATGTCATCATGCCAAAGGAGGCGTAGTAGCCATGAATATAAAACAACATCTAGATGAGCATGATCCACAAATGTAATAACATCATACTTAGGCATAATAGCAGAAACACCAACTAATAAGCTCTGGCCTAAATATGCATCTAGAAGATCCGCATATACAATATGAATAGGAACTATCAACGGAGGGATAGGACACCCAACGTAGGAACCATCATGAAATGTAGAAGCATGTGACATGTGTAGTGCTACTATTGAATGAGTAGGCAAGTCATCTAAAAGAACAACCATAGACTCATCGTAATAAGCAGCATAGGCTACAACACCTGTAGCATGGTACTCAAAAGCAGTGCGATAAGGAACATAGGCTACAATATCTGTAGCATGGCACTCAGGAGCAGCACCAAGGTACTCATCATCAATATCAGCACCAGTATCAAAGCATGTAATAGCATCAGCAGTAGCAAAGGATGCAACAATATCAAAGCAGGCTATAGTAACAAAGCACTCGGGAACTGCACTAAGGCATGTAGTATCTGTAATATCAGCATCAACCTTTGTAGTATCTGTAAGATCAACCTGTGAAGCATCTGCAATATCAACCTGTGCAACATCAACCTGTAGATGTGACTCAAACTCACTATGCGAGACATGAACTAACTCAGGTAACTCAATGACTATCTCAAATAGCTCTATGACTGTCTCAAATGACGCAGGTGACTCAAATGATTGCGACTCAAGAGCTGGATGACGTGGAAAATGTGGCGCAGGAGCTGACTGACGTGGGAAGCCAGGGGGTGGGTTTGGTGCATAATGAACCCCACTGCCAAGCGAAGGAGAAGAGGATGGAAATCCAAATGGAGGCCTAAATGAAGGAAAAACAGGAGCTTTACCAGGACCATGAGGTTGTAAAGAATCGATCTGTGACTGCATAGTAGCAAAGCCCGTCATAACGGTATCGAAGCGAAGAACGAGGCCAGAAAGGGTCTCATCCATGCGACGAAACTGATCGGATAAGGTTTCTTGAGTAGTCTCACTCAGGGTAGGTGAATGTGCCATAATGATAGTGGAAGGAATAGACGAAAACTTGAGAGAGCGGACTCTTGTCGTCACCCCAAATTAGTCTATTAAAACCACTATTATCACAACTAAGAAAGGACAGCAATCAGCAAATGAAAAAAGTGAAAATGAAGGCTGTAAAAATGTGCTGGACAGCCAGGAGGCAAGTGACAAATTGGAGTATCAAACGGAGTCAGAATTTCGTGAAATTTGGTTGAGGATGGGCGATGGACAGCCTGCAAACAAGGTGTGAAAAATGGCTGCAAACGGAGACAAAAACGGACGAAAGTGACAAGTATGAAGCGGCTGGACAGCCTGCAAACAAAAGTGAAAAGAGGGCTGAAAATGGAAGGAGGAACGGACGAAAGAGATGAGGGAATTGGGCGCTGGAGAGCCTGCAAACAAGCTGGAAATGGGTGATAGAGGGTTGGAACTTGGGCGCCGGAAATAATTTGCCCAATTTTTTTTTTTCCGCCTGCCAAATTTAGCGGAAGTACTTCCGCTAACTATCTGCTAAAGCTCCGCCAAGGAAAATGCTTTGATGGGAGCTGGTCCTCCAAACTGTGCTGAATGTTGCTGAAGCAAAGAGACGAAAGCCCTCAGCAAAGAGAGAAAAATCAGCAAGGAAAATGGGCACCCAATCAGAAAATCAGATCTGAAATTCAGCAATCAGGAAAGTGCTCTGATACCAAGTTACGAATAGAGCCACAACTGATCTAGAGCTAAGCTATGAAAGCATCACATAAGCAAGACTTAAGCTATGAAAGCAGCACATAAGCAAGACCTAACCCTAGAAAGCAGGAAAGAGAGAGATTAAGGAGACTAGAGAGAGAGATCAATATCATTAGCTGTCAAATGAATACAATGAGGGCCTACTTATACCCACAAAGAAGCCCAAAAGAAGCTTCTAGAGGATAAGGATACTGAACCTTATCTATCTTGGGTCCCATAAGGACATGCCCTTAATGGTAATGGCCCAGTACCTGTTAGAAAACCGACTTGATCATACAAGTAACCCAAGACAAGATTTCTATTGTTGTTAGACAATAGTCATACACATGAGAAAACAACAATGATGAAGAGATGTACTCCAACTATGTCCCATTACTAATGAAGTAGGGCGCCAGCCTACATATATACTTTCTCTAAACTATGTGTAAGGTAAAAAGCAAAAAGCAAATAGCAAAAAACAAAAAGCTAATTGCTATAATTACTACCTATATTGGGTAAACACCCAAGATGAGTTTCTAAGTGATAAAAGCAAATCCTATTCTAGTAGTAGTGCGCCCACCTACATGCATGACTAAAACACGAATTTACTATAAATAGTAATGATCCTAAAATACGACTTACTATAAATAGTAATGGCCCCTATAATAGCACGCAGGCATGGCCAAACTATCAATAATTATTCCTAAATGATAACATTAGGGGTACTAAAGTCAACACACTCCCCCTTAATGTTTACATTGTCTAGAACTATGCATAACAAAAGTATGCATGTATATCTTCCATGAAGCCCATGTAATGAAGATCCTCAATTTTGATGTAGAACTCATGATCAACTCTGATCTCAATGTCTTCATTACTCGATGTAGAACTTTCTTCGTATGATGATGTAGAATTTCCTTTGAATGTCGATCCTTTTCGTATGAACCTGCTTCATATGACTTCTCAATGTCTTGCTTTGGTCTTCATGTCTCTTCAGTGAATCAAATAATGTAGACATGATAACTTTTGCCTTAACCTTGAGAACTTTGCTTGAAGATTGTGGCCTCTTTGAACATCTTTCAAGCTACCACAAATGTAACGATCTCCCCAACATTCATAAAGAAAAAATAATCCTCTTTAAATACTGTAACACCATCATGAAAACCATAAGTAGGAAATTCAACATCAAATCTCATACATCAACACCCACTTTAGAAACCTGTTCTTCATAAGTAGTCGGCTCCACTTGTGTCGATTCCTTGAATTGAACCCATTTGAATTCTCCTGGTACTCTCATAAGTTACCACTTGTGATGAACTTGATGGACTTTGGTTGAACTACTCCCCCTGGATGTACACTTCATATTTGCATTCCAACCACTCTCTCCAAATAGAATAGAATATCATCCATGAACCAAACCAAATATGCAAGTAAAAGAGCATCCCCAATAGAAAGATAAATGTATACAATACTTCCTCACACAGTAACTGATACTCTCCTTCAAATACTTTCTCACACAAAGTACTTGACATGATCTTTTCCATGGAATCTCCTACCTCTATCTCACACACAGAGTCACTTGCACCAAACAACTTTCCAACCTAGAAAGCATTTCAGTATGATATTTATTCTGACACTTTGTCATATGCAAACTTGGTGAACGTCCATCTTCAACCATGTTATTTTTCTTGAAGCTAAACAACAACCTGTACTGTTGATTTTCAACGGTTAATCAACAACCTGGTACTTTCCAAATCTTATTGGAAACAACAGATCTACCACATGACGGATCATGAACTTGGATAGATTCAAGAATTTCACTTGACAATCACAATAGGCAATCACTTTGGTTTATCATAAAACTCAAGTGATATAAGTCCAAATATACAAGCAAGTTTCTATGACATGAACTGGCTACTATGACTTGGAGAACAATTAGAATAACAAGAAACCCTGGATCTTTGTACTTAATGCAAAGCTTTAAATTGCTCCCTGATATCTTTGTCTTCTCAAATTGACACAAAGTAGAATAACAGCTTGCTTGTTGTGTTCATGTATAAGAATACCTGTTGATGAACCAATTCCCTCTTGGAATAACACCTTACTTCCTTGACCAAATTTCCCACACAGCTTGTCACAACCGCCACTTGTAACAATTAACTTATCATTTGCCACCATGATAAGACACTGTGATTCTATGAAGCCAAACACTTGTATGCAATCAAAATTATCATGCGACACCTGCATGTATGTTCAATCTGCACTTGTTCCAAGCAATGTTTGCTCCTCAATCAGATTCAAGAATTCCGATCAATAATCCACCTTGAAGAGTATCGAACCTTTATCAACCATCTTCTTACCCTTGTAAGATTATGTTCCTAAGAAACCGCAGCCAATAACATGCACACTTGCATGCAAACCAAACCAGGTTCCCTTTGACAGTTAGGATTTCTTAAAGTTGATAACCTTAGCCAACAATCATACACATTGCTATGCAACCCAAACTAGGTTTACTTTGGCTTTTGAACTCTCCACCACGGTCCTTCTTAGATTCTTGAGTCTTCTACGATCCTTCCTTTCCCTGTGCTGATATGTTTGACAATCCTTCTTCTTCATAGAAGATAACTCATCAAACACTAGGCACACTTCAAAACTTTGACACTTCCTTCTGCTAAATCTTTTTTAACAAATTCCAGCAAGCACTATTCCTTCATAATTGTATTTGCTCTCCCTGTCCTTCAGCAACCAGTTTTTAACGAATTGATTCCAGACTCTCTGTGGGTATCTCTTTCAGCGATCAATTGGAGTAGCAGCTCTGATTTTCAGCAATCCAGCAATCTGCCTGTTCTCACAAAACTATCACCAGCGATCAGTTTCAGGTTTGTGGATAGCACCAGCTAACTCTCAAATCTGCTTCTCAGCTATTTGTCACCCAGGAAACAGTTCTGCAGGCAGCGGTCCGAAGGCACTAGATTGGTCTGATGCAATTGTAGCAATCCAACCAGCAATCAGTCAGCAACGATAAGGTCTGTACCATCAACAAACAGATCTGGTAGACAGTGATAAGATACCCTGCATGCAGCGATCAGATTCCAGCGACCTGCTCTCTGATTCCACCCTATATTAGCAAACAGGTTCCAAGTCTGTCCTTCAACGATCCAAAATCAGATCTGCATCGAACAGGTCTAGCGATCTCAGCGATCCAGCCAAGGACAGAAGTTTGTAATCCAGCTTCATCGATCAATCTGCAGTTCTGGCAGCGATCCAACAGGCAGTAGACAGATTCCAACAATCTGATCAGTTCTGATTTCAGCAAACAGATTTCCAACAATCTGTAGGCTTGATTCCAGCTTAGTATATAGCCTCAACCAGCGATCAGGTAGTGTAGATCTTCTCCACGCTTTGTTGTCCTATAGCAACCTGAGATCTGAGGAAGATTCATTATCTCCTCTTGCAGCTCAGCTCTTTTCCTTGTACACCAGATCTTCTCCCACAAAGCTGCCACCGTTGTAGTTGAAGATCATACTTTGAAAGCTGGCTAGGGACACCATCTACACCTGTTTTTCTCCTTGAAGATGATGGCCAAATCAATCCCTTGTGAATTGATTCCGTTCATTGAAGTACCTCCTTGTTCTCTCGAATCTTGAACCACGCTCTGATACCATGTTAGAAAACCGACTTGATCATACAAGTAACCCAAGACAAGATTCCTATTGTTGTTAGACAATAGTCATACACATGAGAAAGAACAACAATGATGAAGAGATGTACTCCAACTATGTCCCATTACTAATGAAGTAGGGCGCCAGCTTACATATATACTTTCTCTAAACTATGTGTAAGGTCAAAAGCAAAAAGCAAATAGCAAAAAACAAAAAGCTAATTGCTATAATTACTACCTATATTGGGTAAACACCCAAGATGAGTTTCTAAGTGATAAAAGCAAATCCTATTCTAGTAGTAGTGCGCCCACCTACATGCATGACTAAAACACGAATTTACTATAAATAGTAATGATCCTAAAATACGACTTACTATAAATAGTAATGGCCCCTATAATAGCACGCAGGCATGGCCAAACTATCAATAATTATTCCTAAATGATAACATTAGGGGTACTAAAGTAAACATTAACTCTAACAGTACCTAAGGGTACACTAGTTAGGGGCTATGTATTGAGTACATAACTCTAAGCACAGGGCTGAGTGGTGGTGATTGGAGGGCAACAGGAGGGCTAAGCGGAATATCAACTCTATCATCTTTCATAATGAATAAAAAGGGCACAAAAAAAACACTCTCTTTCTGAATGTACACCAAAAAAAACAAAAAAAAAAACGATTTTTTTTATGAAAAGGGAAAATGGAAAGCAAAATAGATCAGCAAAGATAGATCACTCCCTGGTTCTCAAAGACGTAGTATGGATGACTGATGAAGAGGTTGCCGGAAAAATTTGAAGTTTTGTCGATTTTTTGAGAAAATAGGTGAAAAAACAGCACCAAATCAAAGCGAAGTTATGGACGCTCAGGTCTGCAAACAGGCTGAAGGTACTACTGTAGTAGGTCGCCCTCTTGTAAGGATTCTCCGCGCCAAATCTCAGGTCAAATGGACATACGGTGGAGAAGTTATGACTTTTCAACTCCAAAACCTCTAAAAAACGTCCAAAATCTGTTTTTCTAAAGCAAAATCAGCGATTTCGGAATCTTTTCTCAGATTTTGAGCCTCCCTAGCAGTGATCCAGCACCCCCAAGCACCTGCCGAAATCTCATAGCAATCCGATAAGCGTAGAGAAAGTTATGGCCATTTTTCAGTTTTCTACAAAATTCATTTTTTCATGTTCAATTTTTTTTCAGATCTGTAAATCCCTGTTTTTTAGGCTCAAATCGAGGCAAAAGCTCCCTATTCACCAGCGATCCATTGCAGGGCATCAATTCCCCCACTTCTCCTTTTGCAATCCCCCAAAAAAACTAAGAGAATTGATGTTTTCTCCACTTTCTCTCTCTAGAACGAAGGCTCTGATACCAATTGTCACAAGCAAGTCTCTCCAAGCTCGTGAATCCTAGAAGGCCAGTGTGTAGAATGAACCTCCTAACCATAGGCACCCCCTCCTTGAGTCCTTCTACCTGCTATTCCCGTCAATTGGCACATGTCATCCACCTGTGGGTGATCAGTCCACTTGGCATGCATGGCCCCTGTGACCTGTGAATACTGAGTGACTCACAGGGTACCACCCCCGAGCCCCGCCAAAGACCTGTGACCCTCTTGGTCACCCCGACTACTTGCCGGCTAGCATCCCTCATTGACGGCTAGGGTCCCGACGGTCAAGACACACCACATCTCTGATAGCTTGTCAGGTGGCCACACCGGATCATTGCTCGTGACGCACTGGTCCCAACTTGGGACAGATGTCCTCGTCGGTCACCGACCCTTGCCAGCACTAGGCCTCAGGCCCTTTGGTAACCGGCCGTGCCGAGATCATGATAGAGCCATAATGGGCCTTAACGCCATATTATTGCGGAATCACCTTTTTTTGGCCCTTTTTGGGTGAGAACTACGTGCCTCATTTCCCCAAACTTGGGAAAAGATCCTAGGAAATGACCACGGACTTGTTTCCCATCAAGGAAGCAATCGTTTCCCACAACACATTAAGGGAAACGTTTCTTAAAAGAAAAAACTAAAAAGAATGATCTAGATGGGCTACTAGAGGCTGGTTTTGCCTGAAAATGGCCTAAAAGCTGTTGGAAACATATCCAAAGTAGGTCAAAATCTTGTTGGGGGGTCCCAACAAATAGCTCCTCAAACTCAAGTTGGACATGAAAACCTTTTCCTCGGAAAACTCCATCGTCCGCGGACAGTAAGTTGCGTTTTTGTGCTATGTAACATGGTGTATGATGCATATTCTAAAGAGGCCTCCAAATGACAAAATAGGCATAAGTAAGAGTTTAACCTCACACTTTGCCATGTACTATGTCAACTCGTCCTGAATTCTATCAGTCCCCCTTATTGACATTTGTTCTTTTTGTTTCCCATGAAGTGTTTGAACTTCCAAAACTTATCTTTTGGAAGACCCTTGGTGAATATGTTAGCTACTTGATCAATAGTAGAACAACATGAAAATTTTAGGGCTTTTTCATCTACAAAATGATATTGAACTTCAATGTGCTTAGTTCTAGCATGAAAAATAAGATTCTTAGCAATTTTAATGCAACTTTGATCATTACAAAATAAAGTTGCATAAACTTGCTTTTCTTCACATTCCTCCAACAACCTTTTGAGCCAAACGGCTTCCTTGATTGCAAGTTGAGCTATTGTACTCGGCCTCGATAGATGAAAGAGCAAGTTTCATCACCTTTATTTTTGACTAACATTATGCAACAATTCACTCTGAGCTACTCTCCACAGCAGAATGGTGTTCAAAAAGAAAAAAATAGGACACTAGTGGAGTGTGCAAGATCTATGCTGTCATATGCAAGTTTGCTTCATTCTTTTTGTGCCGAGGCAGCCATCCTCAAAGCATCTGAAAGTTTTGGATGTGTTGCCTTTGTACATCATCCCAAAGAACTTAAAAAGAAGTTGGATCCCACCAGTATGAAAATTATTTTTGTTGGTTATTCAAGTTACCATAAGGGTTATAAGTTGTTTAACTCTACAAATGGTTCTTTCTTGCTCAGCATAAACGTAGTATTTCTGAAAGATTAGTTTCTTGATGTGAAGGCAAAGAAAAATTAGTTGAAAGTAGTCCTTCAATTTTATTTCCTACTGAGCAATCTATTTCTTCAATGAATGAGGAATGACAATAGCCTTAAAATCTGCAGCTTTCCCCTTGTGTTGTTATGAGCGTGCTCTCCTTTGTTAGAAATAATAAATGATAATGTTAGTTTCCCATAGGTTACTTTGACCCAAAAGGTCGAGACTGGTGTAACCATGGGTTGGGTTTATTATTTAGACCATGTTAAGTTAGTTTTAGCTAAGTTGGACCCAATTTTGGTCTAGTAGTAACTCATGGGTCCAAGTAAAGTCTAATTATGTTAAGGGACCCTGTCTTGATTGTTGGGAGTGCCCTATGATTAGTAGCGGGTTTGGAAGGTTCTAGAACTTAAAGTTTGGAAGAGTCTAGGCCTTGGAAGGCCTATTTATATGTAATCATTGTTCATTTGTAATTCATTCCCTTTCAAGCATTGCTACTACTTTCTCTCTCCTTGAGGGCGCCTAACCCTCTCCCTCTTCTTCTTCTTCTTGTATATGGAGATTGAATGTTAGAAGGATCTTGGCACTTTGATTTTCTACATGGTATCAAAGCCATGGATCTTCTATGCTTGATTTAGGGCGCCCTACCAAAAGAGATCGTCTTCACTTAGGGATCACAAAAATTCAGCACCTTTGCTGATTTTTTTGGAGTGAAGATCCGTTCAGTTTTGACTCTTTTCTGTTTTGCAGGAGGGCGCCACACATCAAAGGAGAGAATAGGATTTTGGGCGCCCAAAAATCAGTTGGTTGTTTGCTGATTTTTCAGGTTGCAGGAAGGTGCCATTAATTATCTTCTTCGGGGCTGCTTTTAGGTCGCCCACATCCGTTTAGGTTTATCCTACTTCCGTTGGTCCGTTGCTGCCCTATTTTTCAAATTTGCTCCTTTGCAGGAGGGCGCCCATCTACAAGCAATTTTTATCTTCTGATTTGGCTGAAAAATCAGCACCCTTGCTGATTTTACAAAGTGAAGATCCGCTTCAGTTACGGACTACAGGATACAGGCCTACTGGGCTACTCTACATATATTCCGCAGGCCTCTTTACATTTACTCTTGGTTATGTATATTTCTGGTTACACATTTTATATTAGTCATGTACAGGCCCCAGAGCCTTTCTATATGCTTATGACCCGCACTGGGTCCTTTTTTATGACATTGACTGGCCTTGGGCCCTTATTATATGGTTATATGTGGAGTGGGGGCCCGTAGGAGGGCGCACTATTTTCCCTCCACATTTTGCCTCCCTTTACTTTTGAATTCCTATTTTAGGGTTCATTGGTAGGGTATTTATAGGGGCATTTGTACACTCATTTTTCAGATTACTTGGTATCAGAGCACTTTCCTGATTGCTGAATTTCAGATCTGATTTTCTGATTGGGTGCCCATTTTCCTTGCTGATTTGCCTCTCTTTGCTGAGGGCTTTCGTCTCTTTGCTTCAGCAACATTCAGCACATTTTGGAGGAGGAACAACTCCCATCAGAGCATTTTCCTTGGCGGAGCTTTAGCAGATAGTTAGCGGAAGTACTTCCGCTAAATTTGGCGGCCAATTTTTTATTTATTTATTTATTTTTTTTGGGAAGATTATTTTCGGCGCCCGAGTTCCAAATCCTTTTCCCTCTTTTTTTTTTTGAATCCTCCATTTGATTCAGGGAGAGGATTCCCAACCATCTTTTCAGCATTGATTGGAGGCTGTCCAGCGCCCTACTTCATCACATTTTTCAGCCATTGTTCCAGCAGAGTTTCAGCCATATTTCAGTTTTGATTGGAGGCTGTCTTGCCCTCTTTCATCATGTTTTCCACAGATTTCCAGCCATATTTTCAGCATTGATTGGAGGCTGTCCAGCGCCCACTTTCATTCTCCTTGTGGTCACATTTTTCAGCCAGCTCTTCGCACACGCTTGGAGCTCTATCGAGAGGTATCTTTGCTGGTTTTTCCTTGACTTCCTTGGTCAGGCAGATTTTCATATTATTCCACTTACACGGTACGATCTTATCCTCGGTGCTGATTGGTTTGCATCCCTTGGTGCGGTTACAGTAGACCTCCAGCAGTAGACATTGACATTCTCTCATGATGGTACTCAGCATATATTTTCTGGTATTGATTCTCGGCAGGACTATCAGCTTATTTCCGGGAAGCAGTTCATACAGAGCCTCCCGAAGGCCCACTGTGCGGCTATTCTTTCTGTTCAGCCAGTTCAGCCTATGCGGATGCACCACCTTTGCCACAGGTATTTTCTAAACTGTTGCGTGAATTTGAGAATGTTTTTAGAGAGCCGACTCAGTTACCACCTTTACGAGATGTCAACCACCATATAGACCTTTTTTCCTCTGCATCACCTCCTTCTCGTCCTCCTTTTCGTATGTCTATTGTTGAGTGCGAGGAAGTCCAGCGTCAGGTGTCTGATTTATTACGTCAAGGCCTTATTGTTCCTAGCCACAGTCCTTTTGGTGCTCCTGTTTTACTTGTTGATAAGAAGGATGGTACTAAACGTCTATGTATTGATTATCGTGCTTTAAATAAACTTACTATCCGTAATCAGTACCCTATTCCTCATATGGATGACTTGTTTGACCAGTTAGACCAAGCCAAGATCTTTTCTAAACTTGACCTCCGTTCCGGTTATCACAAGATTCGTATGCATCCTCCTGATGAGCACAAGACAACTTTCCGTACCCACTTTGGTCTGTATGAGTTTCGTGTCCTTCCTTTTGGTGTTACCAATGGCCCGCCCACTTTTCAGAATGTCATGAATAACATTGTTCGTCCTCTGCTTGGAAAGTGTGTCATTGTTTATTTTGACGATATCCTCATTTATAGCACCACTCGCTCTCTTCATGTTCAGCACGTTCGTTCTGTTTTTGTTTTGTTAGTTACTCATCATCTGTATGCTAAACGTTCTAAATGTTCTTTTGCTGTTGTACAAATTGAGTTTTTGGGATTCTTTGTTACTAATGGTACTGTTCGTCTCGACCCTCGTAAGGTCCGTTCTATTCTTTCATGGCTTGTGCCTGCTGATGTTCATGATGTTCGTATGTTTCTTGGTCTTGCTATCCATCTTCGTAAACCAGTTGCTCATTTTGCCACTCTTGCATCTCCTTTGCATGCTCTGTTGAAAAAGGAGACTTCGTTTGCTTGGACTCCCGCATGTCAGTCAGCTTTTGATACTTTGAAGGTTAAGCTTACCACTGCCCCTGTTTTATGTCTTCCAGAATTTTCCCAGCGTTTTGCTGTTGAGACTGATGCTAGTTCCACAGGATTAGGTGCTTTGTTACGTCAGCGTCAGTGTGTTATTGCATATGAATCCCGTCGTCTTCGTTCGTATGAGCAACGCTATTCCACTCATGAAAAAGAGTTGCTTGCTATCATTTTTGCTTTAAAGAAGTGGCGTCATTATCTGTATCGTGTTCCGTTTGATGTTTTTACTGATCACCAGTCACTTCGTTATTTGTATACACAAAAGGATCTTAGTGATCGTCAGTACCGTTGGCTTCAGTTTTTACAGTCCTTTCATTTTGATATTCATTATAAGCCTGGTAAAAGTAACGTTGCTGCTGATGCTTTGTCTCGTTTACCTGCTCTTACTTAGAGTCTTGTTACGTCTCCCCACTCTTGGTATGATGATCCTCCTTAGGCTTATGCCACATGTCCAGACTTTCATGATGTTATGTCGTCTGCCTCTCGTCCTTCCTCTCACCCTCACCAGGTTTATTCCATTGTTAATCATCGTTTGTTTCACTATGGTTCGTTATGTATTCCCAGCACTCTCGACATACGTCCATAGCTCCTTCTTGATGCCCATTCCTCTCCTGTTGGTGGCCATTTTGGTTTTCAGAAGTCCTTGTTCCGTTTGAAAGAACATTTTTATTGGCCTTCCATGAAGCGTGAGCTTTCCCACCTTATTCATACTTGTGATTTTTGCCTTCGTAACAAGTATTCCCGTGAAAAACCTGGCGGTCTCCTTCAAAGTTGGCCTATTCCTTCCCGCCAGTGGACTGATATATCTATGGACTTCATTTTAGGTCTTCCCCGTACTCAGCGTGGTCATGATTCTTGTTTGGTGGTAGTTGATAGGTTTTCTAAACAAGCTCATTTCATACCAGTCAGACGTACTATACAGAAGAGCAGTGTGGTCGTATATTTATTTCTGAGATTTTCCGCTTACATGGTCTCCCACGATCTATACTTACTGATCGGGATACCAAGTTTACATTAGGTTTTTGGACAGAGCTTATGCGTATCTTGGATGTTAGGATACTTATGGGCACTGTTTATCATTCTTCTGCGGATGGTCAGTCTGAGGTTATTAACCGGGTATTGGAGGATTATTTACGACATTATGTTTCTCCTTCTGGTCGTGATTGGGTTCTACCCGGTATACCTGCTCCTCCAGATGATGCACCTGTTACTATTTCATCTTATCTTTCGAGTGCTCGGGAGATTATTACTAGAGCTGCTACTCATTTACAGCATATTCAGCAGCGGGTACAGGACCATTGTTGATCGTCATCGGCGCCATGTTGAGTTTGCAGAGGGAGATACTGTTTTTCTCCGGTTACGCTTTGCTCGCCATCGTTTTGTACAGGGTCTTGCTTCTACTGAGAAGCTTGCGCCGCGCTATTATGGGCCTTTTCATATTCTTGAGCGCCTCAGTCCAGTTACATATCGTCTTGAGTTACCTGCTGTTACTCGAGCTTGTGATATCTTTCATGTCAGTTTATTACGTGCTGCTATTGAGGATGATGCTCCTCGAGATTCCTCATTTCCTACAGATCCAGAGCTTTTTTCCATTCCTGCCAGCTGCTATTTTACAGGTGCGCTTATTGCATAGTCGTCGCCATCGGCAGGTTCAGTTTTTGGTCCAGTGGGATGGTCGTCCTATTGAGGAGGCTACTTGGGAGCCCATTGATGTTTTTTATCATACCCCTCCTATCCTGGCTGATCAGGCTCGATCACTTGCAACTACCATTGCTTCTCGGGATGCTCCGGCTTCTCTTGATGTTCCTTTCTCAGATGGGATATCTTGATGCAATATTTTTCTCTGGCACTGGTTCTTATCTTATTTTGCCTACATTGGGGGCAATTTTCTTTATAGCCAGGGAGAGTTACGGACTACAGTATACAGGCCTACTGGGCTACTCTGCATATATTCTGCAGGCCTCTTTACATTTACTCTTGGTTATGTATATTTCTGGTTACGCATTTTATATTAGTCATGTACAGGCCCCAGAGCCTTTTTATATGCTTATGACCCGCACTGGGTCCTTTTTTATGACATTGACTGGCCTTGGGCCCCTTATTATATGGTTAAATGTGGAGTGGGGGCCCGTAGGAGGGCGCACTATTTTCCCTCCACGTTTTGCCTCCCTTTACTTTTGAATTCCTATTTTAGGGTTCATTGGTAGGGTATTTATAGGGGCATTTGTACACTCATTTTTCAAATTATTAATTGGTGTTGCTTGGGCTCTTCGTGGGAGAACCTATTGTCTTGTCTATTGCTTGTAGGGCTTTAGTCTATTGCTGTCTTTTATGCTTCATTGATTCAACCCTGAGATTTTGATCATAACTGCTTCTTTTTGCTTGTTACATTTAGGGTTTGAAAAAGTTTTCTTGGCTGGTTCTTATGGCAAGAGATTTGGGAGCAATTCGTACTTGTTCTTTGGACAGCAGTGTTGGTGATTTTGTGGTTGTTGGACAGCCTGCTATAGCCTCTTGTTGGCTGTCCGAGTCTTTGCGGGATAGCAAAGCATCTTTTTACCTTGGAGGAAACACACATGCCTCACCAAAATCAGTACCTTATGTTGATTTTCCTGTTTTGATGCTTACTTCTTATGATGACGGTGTTGCCTTTCCTAGTGTTGGTGAGCAGATCATTGATAGTAAGATTCGGGAGGATGTGATGGTAAAAGAGTATCATACTCTTCTTTATGTTTCTTGTGGTAAAAAGACTTATGGAATCATGTGGGAACTATTGATGGATTGCAAATCCATATTTTGGCTTGTGGTTGGTTTTTTGGTTACCTACTTTGGATGGAACATGCTTGTCTTCACTTTTCGACTTGATGCTACCGCACTTCGTATTCTACATCTCTTCTACATGGGGCTTGATTGGGGCTGAGATTTCGGCTACTTCGACTACTTCGAGTTGGAGTTTTGTTTTGGCTACATGAAGTTTTGGGCAGCAAGCAACATTTTGCATTTTGTTACAATTTTTTCCATTCTACTTCATGTCATGTTATGTTTTTTACATTATCATTTAAGGAGGGTGTTAGAAATAATAAATGATAATGTTAGTTTCTCATAGGTTACTTTAACCCAAAAGGTCGAGACTTGTGTAACCATGGGTTAGGTTTATTATTTAGACCATGTTAAGTTAGTTTTTAGCGTTGGACCCAATTTTGGTCTAGTAAGAACTCGTGGGTCCAAGTAAAGTCTAATTATGTTAAGGGGCCCTATCTTGACTTTTGGGGGTGCCCTATAATTAGTAGGTTTTAGAACTTAGGGTTTGGAAGAGTCTAGGCCCTTGGAAGGCCTATTTATATGTACTCATTGTTCATTTGTAATTCATTCCCTTTCAAGCATTGCTACTACTTTCTCTCTCCTTGAGGGCGCCTAACCCTCTCCCTCCTCTTCTTCTTCTTCTTCTTCTTCTTCTTCTTCCCCCTCTTCTTCTTCTTCTTCTTCTTCTTGTATATGGAGATTGAATGTTAGAAGGATCTTGGCACTTTGATTTCCTACATCCTTTGTATATGGAGATTGAATGTTAGAAGGATCTTGGCACTTTGATTTCCTACATCCTTTGTCTATCACAAATGTGTTGTCCTTCGTGAACTCCAACCTATACAATTTGTCCTTGCCCCTTGTTCCTTGTGCTTTTACCTTGCCATCCAAAAGTGACTTCACAAGGAAGAGAGGTTATGGAAAGATTTGGGCAACCCGTAGAGTATTGGGCTCGCCACATCCTCTTTCTTCATGTTCTTTCCAACTTTTTTGAGTTGGGCTGCAATTCCTTCATCTTGGTAAGATCCAACATAACACTGTCCTCTCCCAACAATTTACATTTCAATAAACGTTGCTCGAGTAACATTGTCATGCCCATGTTGGATTGCCCTCAGATGTGTGTCTCGTAAGGAGGTAAGAAGACCTAGCTTGACTCATGAGTTAATTATGATTATGAGGTCATGGTATTAAATCATAATTAATGGTTGAGGCCTAAAACCCATGATGATGGATCTATATGGAACTATTTTCCCTTTACTTTTGGAAAAGGAGCAGGTAAGATATGTCTTGAACATTCAAGTACAAAGCATGACATTATGAGGCTTTGGACCTAAGGAACACTTTGTAGTGCAACTTAGTGATAATAGTTTTTTCACGTGTTCTCACAATAGTCATGAGACTTTAATTTTGTGAAAACAATAGGCATTGGTTCTTTTTAAACTCTTCACAAAATGTATGATATAAACTTGTAACTTGAGACATGTTTTGATATGATCCTGCATTGCTAATAAAACACTTAGTAGTCAAGGGAAGCTATAAAAGAGAAACTTTTGTGAACTCATAACTGTAATTTTACAGGTCCAAAATGAAGCCGAGAATAAAGCTGGTCGTCATTTTGACCATGAATTTGGTACGTGGTCTTTCATGGGCTTTTATGTTGGTATCTTACTTATTACAAAGTGTATCATAGGATGCCAAATCAAAGCATGGTCTGTAGGTGATAGAATCATAAAATAACAAAAGCTTATTGATTTGTTGCATAAGGCTTTTTTCTTTGTGAGAAGACAAATACATTCCCTAGAGGTTATCGAAAGATTTAAAATGTGTGATCATACTTGTCTATGATTGACAAACCAGTTTTAGGAACTTCACACTAGTACTTTTTGTCCATGTGAGATGAACTTGTAAGTGGAACACCCCAAGGGTGGTTTCAGCTCCTGAATAGAACTTTTTGCTAAGTGGTGTTGATTGGGAGCCTTGGCTTTTTGTGTAAGCTTTGGATTGTCACAATTCCTAGACCATGCATTCTCACCTTCTATTTTGCATTATAAAATGAATTTTGAAGTTAGGTTTTGAACAAGTTGAAGTAATGATAATTTATATTTTCCTTATTTTTTTGGTGAGGATGTAAAGACGTCATTTGATTGGCTTTGCTCATTCAGTGCTAGTATTCATGATGACCGTGTCTGCCCTTCACCTTTGGAGAAGTGATAGAAACTTTGTACGTTGGTTGTTTTACAGATGTATGAAAGATAATGTGGACATTGCACTCATCATTTAAACCATGCTAACTATCAATATAAAGATAAAAACTAAAGTCTATCTAGTATCACTACCTCGAACTTGTGTTATTGCGTGTTATTTGACATTACACTTCATACTTGGGGCTCAAGCCCCTATTTGATGGCATTTGGGTATCTTGGTATTGTTGGGTCTTCCTAGTTGGCGGTTGACCTTGTCGTAATGCATGGGTCCTTTAGCAAGCATAAATAGGTGTTGATGCCATCATTTTGAGATGGATGAACATTTCCTTACTCAAAAATAGCTTATAGCTAGTAGCTCAGGCAGGGAGACAACTTAGCATAACAATTAATTTAGATACTTATGGAGAGGCCATTGTTTCCTTGGGTTCTAAACTGTACTTGAGTGAATATTTAGTATGTTTGCTCTTCTATCTCTATTCCTTATCATCTGTGATGTATATGAGTTGTTTTCACAGTAACTTGTTATCAGGGCATGAATATTGGTAGTCACATTTGCATCTACAGCAGGTGCTACAAGGTCAAAGCCCAAATTTTAAAACTTACGGGAGAAAGCCCCGGTTTATTGGATCTGGTCGCCACATCTTGAGAAGGATTTAATTTTAGTTTTGTTAATTACATGGGGATCATCAGAGGCATCAATGGCTCTCAAAAACATAGTGCCCATATAGGAAGACACCAATATATTCAAGATGTGGCGCTTCCTTGTATCACTCCAGCCATCTGAAATGATGCTGCATCCAAACCTACATAGTAGATTTCCGTTTGAAAGTGAACACAATGAGTCATGACAAACAACTACTAGCTGAAACTTAGAACTTAAAACAATTACTACTCTAGTACTCAGTTAGATCACAATTCACGAAGCATAAGTAATAACTTATAAGTATACTGTACATATTGGACCCATGATCTCTTGATAGGGTCCAAGTCCCTCTCGACAGTGTCTCGCTCTGCAACAAGCTCTCTCGTCCTGAGCTGCTCCATGCTCGGCCCCTCCCACTCAGAACCAATGCTGGATACGGCTCTCATCATGTCCCTCCATGCAGGGGTGTTGTAGAGAGTCCAAAGCATCAAACGGTATTAGGTAATTACAAACCAATTGCATAATCCATTGAGTCGAGAGTCAATTGTGTGACTTGTAATTTGTAAGTTGTGACTTGTCAATGTGTCATGACTCTGACTCATATATTTCAAATTTTGAGACATCTAACTTCTAAGGATGATGAACGAAAATTTAGAGAGCTGAGTGGAGGACATAGCCGACGGTTGCATATGCCATATATGATACATGACTCATGAGTCATGACACTACAATGTACATAGATGATGGTACAAATTAAAAAAAATGATCAAAAATTAAGAAAGATTCAGGAGTCAAGAATGCAGTATGTACCTGGCCAAGTGAAAGGGGAGGTCGCATAGGTAGAAAACACCTCTGAACTGCAACTCGAGCTTGGTCCTTATTCCTGGGCTCATAGCGACCCACATAATAATCTTTTCCCCCAAGCTGTCTGGACCTACCAAGACGGTCCGAGTCCTCGTATGACACAGGGGCTCTGCGTGACTCCGAAGATCCACCGATGTCAGCAGGTGGACTACAGTGGCACCTACGCCCTCGGCCTCTCCCCTGAGAAGAGATGGGTGTGCGAACTGCAAAGGAACAACCCGTGACATGGAAGGCTCTCCATCACCTTGTGTCCATGACAATGTGTAAGTTACTAAGTTGTGACATGTCAAGATTGAAGAATTCAGTGTTCAGTGATCATTTTGGCGAAATCAAATTGTAAACGTCGAGGACTCGGAACTGCATACAATACAATTTTGGACATTTGAATTTTGATTTGACATCTTTCAAATCTCAAATTTCAGCAACATTCAAAATAGTAGAAAAATTACATACATTCACGAATCACATTGCACAAGTTGAAACTTGAAATGACTTTTCACCATGGAGTCAGGGACTAAGCTTAAACTTCAGGGCCCAGGCTTTAGTGGAACCTATTTTTCCTCTCACCATCGAAGAACCTGCCTCATGCCCCTCCGCTTGAGCTTGATCACCTGTATCTGCCCAATGATCCTGATGTCTGGTGCAAGGGGCTATATCGTATCCACGCTGATGTATAAATGCACCCTAATCCGAGAAGGCCACCTGTGAAGGAGATGTGGCAGTATCTACAAGTCCACCTCTTCGTGCTGGAGGTACCGTAAGAAGCATCATGGTGACATGGTCCATAAGAGATCTCCTCATCCTCAGCATGGCGCTAGGTGGTGGCAGGTACACACACACTCTCTCTCTTCTCACACACTCACACACACTCAAGTCACACACACTCTCTCTCTCTCTCTCACACACACACACTCACACACACAATCACACACTCTCAAGACTCACAACACACTCTCACACACACACACACTCACACCACACACACAATCTCACACACACTCTCACACGCACAATCTCACACACAATCACTCACACTCACACACAATCTCACACATCACACACACACGCTCTCAGACACACCACACACACACCACACACACAATCTCACACACACACACTCACACACACTCACACACACAAATTACAATGCACACACACACTCACCCTCCTCACCCTCTCTCTCTCTCTCTCACCCTCCTCACCTCGACCGATACACCCTCCTTGGTACGATACCGAGTGCCGGTCTCTTCATCAGTCAGTAACCTACTCACGCATCCACACCCCACATCTGCTTCAATCTTCCGATGCTCCTACCATCGTGCTCTCCGCCGTAAGAAGCGTTCCCATGATGATTCTGAAGGGAAACGCATTGACCTTCTATCAGCTCTTCTTCGGGCGCTTTTTGGCGTGAGTTCATTGCTCGCTCTCCACCACCTCTCCTGAAGGACCCTCATCATTTGGATTGATTATGCTACTAGCCTGTACACGGTCCCTACCGACTCACCTATCTTCATATCTCCACGGCCCATTGAGTTTCTCCTTCTTCACATCTGACACGGTACTGGCAGCCATTAAGAAAATTGAAGTCCCATAGGGCCAGAGACATCGAAGACCTTGAATCTGAATCCTTTCCCATGCCTTCGACTTACTCGCCCTCACTATTGCCACCCTTCTTAACTCCGCAGTTGTTTCTGGTTTCTCATCTCCTGGTGCACTAACGTTATCCACCCCATCCATAAGAATGGTGACCCCATGATTCCGAGTAACTACCGCACCATAATGATTGGGCATGTCCTGGCGAAACTATATGGTACTATATTACAGTCTGTTGTGAGCTCAGAGGCGGAGACTAGGAGACTACATGCCATGGGTCAGGTTGGTTTTCGAGCCCATTATTCTACTGTTGATCACATCTTCACATTGCGTGCCTTGATTGAGGAGGCTAAGCACAAGAGAGAGAGGGTTTACTGTTGTTTTGTGGACTTCAGGAAAGCCTTTGATTCTGTTCCTCGCTCATTGCTCATCCAGAGACTTCGAGACCTAGGCTTCTCCACCGACATTGTTCTTGCTGTGATGGCACTTTATGAGCGGGTCCTGGGCTGTTTCCGACATAGCAGTGGCATATCTGATCACATCCGGAGCACTATTGGGTGAAGTAGGGTTGTTCCCTCTCGCCAGTCTTTTTGGCTCGTATATTGATGAGTTGGAGAGTGTCATTACACAGGGTGGTGGTCCTGGCTGCAGGCTTGGTGATATCTTGATTGCTATCCTCCTTTATGCCGATGATGTGGTATTGGTCTCACCGACCAGAGAGGGTCTACAACGACATTTGGATTGCTTGCATGAGTTTTGTACCAGATGGGGCCTAGGGGTGAACATTGGGAAGACCAAGGTTATGGTCTTCAACACTTCGAGAGCATTCATGCAGCGACAGGAGCTTACTTTGGGTGGGCAGGTTCTAGAGGTGGTCTCTTCCTATACATACCTGCTGGGGGTCCTTTTCTCAGGTCCTACTTTTAGCATGAGACAGGCCGCTACCACTCGACTGGGGAAGGGACATGCTTCCCTTGTTCAGCTAGAGCGATTTTGCTTCCGGAAGTCCATCCAGGATGCTCACAGTAAGTGTCGCC
>MU836580.1:0-26841 GCA_029204225.1 Diphasiastrum complanatum
TTTTAGATAGAGCTTTGTTTGAGGTTTTTTATGTTTTTCAAAATTTTGATGCACAACATGAACTCCTCATCATCCAAAAGTTTGACTCTATATAATGCATCACGTCTCCAGCTCAGCACCGATATTTGAAGTTTTTTCCGCAATGCAATATGCCAGTAGCAGCACAAGATATCAGCTTTGCAGGGTAGTTCGCTATTTGGAGAAGTTACGGTCAGAATTATGAGAATAATTCAAGATTCCTAGAGTAAACTAATCTTATTACTACTCAACTCACGCGTGCACACACACACACACACACACACCATAGGTTCATAGAGCAAATAACAATATCTCAGATTCAAGACATAGACCTGTACTACATGCAAATATCCTATGCAAAGCTAAAAATAATATGGGTTCCTCAATATAGCTCGCAGGCATGGACCATTAACATTAGGGGTCAAATTAACATCAATTTCTAATAGTTACAAAGTTGTGCAAAGAGTTCAGCAACCAGGCAACTTTAACCTGCAAGATCTTGGATGAACCATAGAATTTCAGCTTCCTAAATGCAATTGACACCCCAGTATCTCCAACCCTTACACATACAGGTCTTCTGGCCCTAATTGAACAATTTTGACCTTTTTAAGAAAGTTTTGGGACCTTCTAATAAAGGGTTTGTAATTGAACATTTGAAATGTGTTCCAAATGTTTGAATCTGGCAATGAGTTTGAAACTCTTTCTAAATGTGTTTGGTTGCAAGTTGCAACTATGTGCATAACAATAGAGGAACTCATGAAATTTTGAATATTGCTTGTATCAATCAAAGCGTTTTAAGAAATGCATAGGTAATGTCATACATAGTAAGGGACTAGGACCCAGTTGACCTAACCAGGCCATATCTGAAATGAAAAAAACATCAATCAAATGACAGGTTAATGGTGAGCCAGCTCATGAGTCATAACGTATAAAGTACCAAATAATAATTAATATTGTGGATTGGATTACTCAAATAAAGGCACAAAAATAGATTATGGGCCTTGGGGCATGTGACTCAAGCAGTTGCATGTGATGCTTATAACTAACTTGACACATAAATATGTATCCTTGTTAGCCTACAACATTTTTACATGTTTGGATACATCCATTTTTAAAATTGGCATATGAGGCCCTAAGGCCCCCAAAAGGGTCGAAGGGCCCATGTCATGGGCCCATATAGGTTAGAAATTTTGAAAAAAGAATTGAGGCTTGAGCAGCTTGTTTGATTTGTCTTGATTGTTCTCTCTCTTATTATCAAATGCCGCTCTTGGATTTCCTTTAATCAGGTTGCTACGATTGTTTTTTCCTGTGCATAAACTGTTGAAACTTTTGGCGGGTGAGGGCAATGGTTACTTCTCCTTAGCTTGATGATAAATCTAAATGTTTATTTTCCACTATTTGGTGCATGTTTGTCAGTGGTTGCCCATGTAGTAATGTTTATCAACTATTGCCCCTTACAAGATGATTAGGAGGCTTATCATGTGAAAGACAACAGATTCATTATTGGTGATAGAATGACATTATTGCTTCCACATTCTCATTCGTCCACATTTTTGATATATCTAATCTCCTAACACTTTTATCAACACTTCCATTGGATAGACCCCAAGACAAAACCCCGTACATTTTAGTTTGATTGGTATAGCAAATTGAATTTTATGTTTCCATTTACATCTTAACAATATGGTTATTTTTACAATCAGGTCAAATCATTATATGTTGGAAAAGATCATGTTGGTGACGTTCCATTGCTCAAGAAAATAGCAGCGGGTTTAACAACAGGTCATCAATTTGCATTTGGATTTCATTTTGTTTTAACAGACTAGAAGTTTGGAGTTTATCTTAGTCTTCCTTAGGAGCATTAATAACATCCATCTCCTTTTTTTCCACAGGGGCTCTAGCAATAACAGTGGCAAATCCTACTGATTTGGTTAAGGTTCGACTACAAGCTGAAGAAATTGCCTCCAGGAGTTCCACGTCGATATAGCGGAGCAATGAATGCTTATAGTAAATATTCAAACAAGTATGTCAATATTTCTCTGTGAGTTTTTCTGCTAAAATAGCTTTTTGAAGGGAAGCTCATGGGTTTCTCAATTGTCCTATTTTTTTATTTTTTTGGAATATGAAAATTATATTGATTGCGACAATTCAACAATTGAAGTACACAATATTATGTTGTTATATTAGCTAGATGGTTGACCACCTTACACAAGTAAACATATGAGCGTTCAGTTTGAAGCATGATAAACACACCGTAATCTCTATCCATCCAAAGCATTTTATCAAGCTATATTTTGGAAATCATGCTAGTACAAACAATCTAAAACATGGCAAACAACTCCTGAAGCGTCTAGTTTGTTATACACTGCTTATTCTCTTCTGGCACATGATAGCTGTCAAACCCTTTTAATATAATCTCATAGAAGCCCTTTTTGATGTAATACATTGGTCTCATTTAACTTGCTGGTTATTTTAAATTCATGTTCAACCAACCTCTTTACATATTTAGTGGTCATAGCATTTGCTAGAAGCTAGCTCTCTCAAGCTCCTCTAGACAAACCACTTGTTATCAAGAATAAGGCTCCTCTTCACCATAGGTTTTTGTCCTATCAAGTCCCTACTTGCCTTTTTGGTCACGGCTCACACAATCATCAATTGTTGACTAGGTCACTCATTGGAATTGTCTTGACTTGACTTTGAGGTGTAGTGACTTATGATAGCCACCCCCTGCTCCATAACTAGCCTCAGTCATGGTCCCGACTACATGTGTACCTAGTAATTAGATTCTCAATGCATATTTTGTCTTGCCTTGTCAATTAATAACTTATAGTCCATTCATATTGATGTATGACTTCCAGCCTCGTGCTCCTATCTCCGTGGGCCTCAAAGTTCTCAAAATTAAGGCAACAGTAGATTTCTTGTAGGATATGCAAGAAATGCTACTTGTCGCACGTGATAGGTAAAAAATGGCTCAAGATAGAGCCTCGTTTTACGCCCAATAAAAAGTGGAAACCTCGAGTTTTTGGGAAGGAGATTGGGTTGACCTTTGAATTCCAAAAGATTCCAAGCTAATGAGGGACAGGAAAAATGGTCTGAGTTGTTACCCCCCCCGGCCCACCCCCCCCCCCGCCCCTTTTTTTTTTTTTTTTTTTTTTTTTTTTTTTTTTTTCTGAAGCTCTAATGTAGGGTTTTAAGAGAATTTCAAAAAAATTGCCAAAAAAAACACCAAAGAACTTAAAGTTTGTCAAAGGTGGATTCATCAAACCGTAACATTGTTCATTGGAGCTCTGATACCAACATTAGAAAGTACGTAAGTGGAAAAGTTTCCATAGTGCCAATCAACGCAAAGAACTGAGTGCTCACGATCCACCCTGCCGTAGGATCCAATCCAGATCCACCCTCTCTACTCTAGGTCTAAGACTTTTGAATCAAGGCGGGGTTCGACCTCCAGACTAACGATGTCCCATACTGCTGCCAAAACTTTCATCTATCTCCTACCCTGGATAGCTCCTCATCCTGGCTATGCACGTGCACACTAACTTCCACCTTCTCCTAGGTAGATAGAATGAATGGTAATTAAGAACTCCTTCCCTAGGTAGATAGAATTGAATCGAGGGCTTCATCAAAAAGGGAGAAGAAGACAAAGTGTGTTTTCTCAAGAAGAGTCTTTATGGACTTAAGCAGCGCCTAGATCTTGGAATTCTAGGCATAATACTTTTTTGCTGTCAATAGGTTTTGACTTGAGTGCTTATGTCCATCATTGTATGTTAGAATGAAAGATAGTTTGATCATCAACCTAGTTTTCTATGTAGATGTTATCATCTTGAGTGGCATTGATGTTGCAGGGATCAAAGAAGTCAAAATTGCCTTGTCTAGAGAGTTCAGAATGGTTGATCTAGGACTTTTACAGTTCTTTCTTGCCATTGAAATCATCAGAGGAGTAGATTATAGCTTTATTTTTGAAAGATTTGAATGATAGGATGTAAAAGTTGTGTCACACCAATGGAGCAAAACGTAAAGTGTTCTAAAAGTGATGATGAAAGATCCTTCGAGGACATCACACTTCATAGAAAACTAATTGGTCTCCTTGATCTATCTCACTATAACTAGACATGATCTAAGCTATAGCATAGGAAGATTGAGTCAGTTTATGCAAAATTCTCTTAAATTGTATTGGAAGAGCTCCAAAAGAGTGCTAAGGAACATTTCGGGTACCATTTCCTCTGGCATATTGTATAGAAGTACTAATATCTCTTTGAGAGCAGATTTTGCAAGTGACAAAGTGGATGAGAAGTCCATAAGTGCCTTTTTTACTTTCATTTGTGATGGGGGTTGTATCTTGGCTTTCCAAAAAGCAAGAAACTATCTCGCTATCTTCATCAGAATCCAAGTACAGAGCTCTAAGTTCTACTAGTAAGGGGGTTTCTTTGGTTAAGGTGGTTGCTATTGGAACTTCATGTGCTACAACCCAAACAAGTCCTATCATGTATTGTGATAGCCAATCAGCCCAAGGGAAAATAGGTGACTACAAAGTTTGAGGGTACCTTTCGAATCGCCTTTTTGAACCCGTGTTTGAATCGAGTTTGAATCGGGAAAGAATCGCTTCTCCCGGTTCGAACCGCTGAAACGGTTTTAGGGTTTTTTTTTTTTCAAACATTATTGTCACATCATACATATTACATATATCATATTCCAATGTACCATGTGCATGGTTAGTTAGTGGTAAATTAGCAAATGTTCAATGATTCAAATTTCATGAAAATGACAATGTATACAATGTGCATTGTGTAACTTTTAACAAGTAATAGATTATAGTACTAAGTTCTAACTTCTAATAGCTTACACTTACAAAGATAACAAGTTACAATACTAAGTAGTAAGTACTAACCTCTAAATATTAACTCTTGAGTTACAACTTACAACTTACCGTAGTCTGTGAGTACAAAACCCATTCGACATTCAACATTGATAATTGAAACATTCCACATTTGAACATTACCAAAATTTGAACTTGTTACTTGAGTCTTGAATCGTATATATGTAGTTTTAACTCATCCATATAAATGCCAAATAGTAATAATGTTGCTCAAGTTTATATCTCGAAACTTCAAAGTTCAAACTCAACTCCTAATTTTCTATAAAACTAACCGAGAATATTAAATACTAAATAGTAAATACAAATGGGCCAGTCTCCTGTAGTCCCCCTAAGGTAGACTAGTCACTAAAGCCTAACGTAGCCTCCTCCTAGTCACAGAAGTTGTGACCTCGTACGTGCAAGCTCAGGGAGCAGGATCCTTCATAAAGGGATCATGATTGCAAATAGTATTAGCTTTCAACAAAGCAATAATCGGATAACAAGGTCTTAGGTTGAAACTGGAGTCTCGAAAGTAGTTAGTAGTTGCTAGTAAGCTAATGTACTAGCTTCTAAGTAGTAAGAATCTAAGTGATGAAATTTGAATCAAATTTGATGAATAGAAAATGTAGGACCTGGTGGGGGGCAGACCTCAATATGTCGAGGCTAGAATACTCCCTGAACATACTCAAGACCCTCGGGTCCTCTTGGTGACAAACCTCACCAAGAACCGGGCCTATGTCTTGTACCTCTGCAATCCATGGCAAACTTGCTATATCCTCAAATAAGAGGTCTAAGCAATGTGCAGCATAGGGTGACCAAAAGATCCAAGGGGTACTTTCATTTACGAGCTTCCCCATGGCAACACAATTTGCCGCATTGTCGGTGATGACCTGCAAAGCACAACAATCATCAATGCAACATCTGACATCGATCTTCTCTGAAGTGACAAGTCCCTGCATTCTGATATTGTCAACTTATTATCCAAGCTCATATTCAAGGGTGTATTTCATCTGCAGCAAAGGTGTTGTCGATGTAATTTGTTGTTTCTACCTATAAGTTCCATCATCTGTCCATAGGCCTGCACATGGACAACATTCTCCTTGCCAATCATTAAGGCTTCATTGAAGTTGGTTGATTGTTGCTAATCACCTGCACTAGTACAAACTGTTCATTCTAGTTATGGTATAGTCTTGCTGATTCGGGCAGTAAAAATGCTCAAACTGGAGTTTACCCCGGCCGACTTGGTAAGCTATGATCCTTAGCAAATGAAACGGTGAAAGATGATTGGTGCACGGATTTTTACAAGTGAAATTTATGGGTGCAGTCAGTGGCAGTGTTAAATCAGACTGACAATTTGTATGTCATGTTGGAAATTTCTATCTGTCTAGACAGAAAACGTGTTGTTATCAATTATAACCATCATACTGCTGCATATTCCAAGGGCTATTGACAAGGGTTACTCTGATAGTTAGGCTTAATTTCTTCCGATTCCCAAGAGCTCATGGTCAAAGAAGGGCTGCTGAGTAGGGTTGCAAAAATCACAAGACAGTTAAAGAAGAAAGCTGAGAGTTTCCGATATGATGTATGGAGTCCCAAGACTAAGGTTTATTTGGAACCTGGACTCATGAAAAAGCTTGGAAGAAGCAAGCTCATAGCATCTGACCTCATTTATAGAGAATTAAGAGGGAAACACTAGAGCCACGTACCAGGCTTCAAAATCCACGTTGAGCTAATTTCTTCAAGCATGACTGTTCAAAGATTTTAAAGAGCTTGCAATTCTAAATGTATATTCAGAGTTTTGTTAATAAAGCTGCAAAAATGGTCTGAATCAAGATGTATTTTAACTTATTGAAGCTGATGTGCTATTACCTTTGAGATGCCTCGCAGTACATGTTTTGCTGGAAGTGGAGATAGTAAAGCATGTCTTAACGGCTTTTTGATTTTTTCCTGTCCTGATAGGAAGGTGTAGCTGCTCTGTGGACTGGTCTTGGACCAAATGTAGCCCGTAATGCCATCATAAATGCAGCTGAACTAGCGAGTTATGATCAAGTCAAGCAGGTTAGGTGTCTGAGTTGTATTTTGATTCTCTTCATGTCTCCTGTTTGATTAGAAAGGTTCCATCTATCTATCCTTATTTTTATGCTTTATCTTACTGTGGCTTATTATGGACAGAGTCTGCTGAAGCTTGGCATGAAAGATAACGTTTACTCACTTATTATCTGGCTTGGGGGCTGGATTCATTGCAGTGTTTGTGTTGGCTCTCCAGTTGATGTGGTATGGTTGCATTTCAAGTTGTTTTGAACTCTCCTAGGAAGAGGCGAATTATGAAATTATGATGCAAGCTCTTTTCAGCAAATGCTTCCAAAATCATTGGAAATGTTTTGCACTAGGCCTAAGTTTTTCTCTTGCTTTGATCCCTGAATCACGAAAGTAAATGCAGTACCTTAATTTTTGCATATGCGAGAGAACAAAGCCCGCAGCCCCAGGATGAATTATTGCCCCCCCCCCCAATGCTGTATTAGACTTTAGTAGCTTATTGATTTCATCAATAGACACCAGCAACAGACCAGTTCTGTATCATTCGTGACAAATTAAGAAAGTCCAATGGTGCACACATAAGCACTACTCAAGCCTCTCTCTCCTTTCTAGCTTTTATACTGTGGCCTTTAAAAGTACAGTATCTTTGCTTCATTATCTTTGTTATAAATCACACTTAATGGTACGAGCTGCAGGTCAAATCAAGGATGATGGGGGATTCCAAAGCATACAACGGGACAGTTGATTGTTTCATAAAGACCTTGAAGAACGATGTATGATTTCCTTGCCAAATTTCTTGTATTTTTTTGTTGTGACCTGTCATAGAAAATCTTTTTTTTCAGTCACTATGATTCTGATTAAGAGAAGTGTAAAAAATTGTCTTAGAGGTTCATAAATCGAGAAAATAATTCAAAAAGCTCTGTTTTGACGTGGTCAAAAGAGTTCGCATTACGAAGTTGCTGAAAAGTTACTTCATGATTATTGAAGTGGTGCCTTGAGTTATAGCTGTATCAAGCTTCACTAAGGTGCATAGTGGTGATATAGTAGGTTTTGAGCAAGTGTTCAAATTGAGTATTTCTAATGGCATGGAAAATATTTGCTTCAAGTGTCAAACTCTTGTGTGGCAAAGAAAAGATAAGCTGACATTCTTTTGATGAAGCTGGCTGAAAATAGAATTAGTTTTGATGTACAGGATTTTTTTTCTCCTTTTGTTTGATGCATAGCAACTGTTATTTTCTAACATAATTTGTACATCTGATGAATATGGTGATTAGTCTTAATAACTTCAGAGTCTGCCAATTTTTGTCGTCTAGCTCCAAACAAATTCTTTGATGTTGAGTGCTTTTTTCTGCTCTGTGTCATGGCATGGCAGAACATTTTCCCTTCATAATACAGAATCTGGTCATTTGATATCCCTAAGCGAACCGGAGTATGGATAGTTTCATGCATGAAAATCTATTTTGTCTGCAGAATGTTTTCCTTCATGGACTTTTGTTTTCAATGGAGTTCACTTTTTGTACGTTAGCCTGCTAAACTCTGATGCTTTTATGAACCTGGTGCTATTTCAAGATATTAGATAATTTTATTAGTATACTCAAGCATTTGTACAGATTTCTCATGCAAATTTTTGTTTTGTTATGTTTTGTTTGCGTCATCACTAGAAAGCTGAAGCTAGCTTTGCTGTAATTATGTCGTGTATGTAGCATTCTTTTGGCTTTCCAATATAGTTAATTTATTTAACTTTGCATACAGGACCTTTAGCATTCTACAAAGGTTTTGTTCCAAATTTTGTTAGGCTCGGATCGTGGAATGTCATAATGTTCTTAACTTTGGAGCAGGTAAGATAGCTGCAAAATTTGTGGCCAAAGTTTGATTTTTGTCTTCCTCTCCAACTAGAATGTAGAGACCATTTTTTAAGGTTACTGCATTTCATCCTTGTAGCTTTGCTATTGATTGTTATGCTGATGGCTGGGTGGCAACCTTTTCGTTTGGGTGCAGACGAGGAAGATTTTTCTTAAAGAGTATTATCAGTGATAAGTTGGGACTTGTCTACTTCATCAAATACCTCATCCTAAGCCACGACTTTCTGGCTTTTCACGTGCAAGTCCTTGTTTAAAATTCACATGTGACATTTCATCTTATCTGACATTCTTTTCCGGTGCTCTGCATCAGATAATTCTTAGATCTGATTTCTAGCATTGATTCTTTATACTAGCTTTGGATGTCGATGCTCACCTGCTTTATTGAGCGAACACAAATTTGATCCAGACATGATACAAGGCCGATATTTATTCAGGTTTGTCTTACTGATTTTTCATGCAACTGCCTGAAAATATTACAATTTCTAGGCAGCTGATATTTTAGTGGTTCAGCCAAGTATTCTTAGGATAATGTTTCTTGTTGGTTTTTAGCCTCCTGAATTTATTGCTATATTAGTTTCTCAAAGAAATTTGATCGTTCCATAGATGAAGGCTATCTAGCATTACGCCCTGCAGTAATGTAGAATATTTGAACAGGTTAATCCATGAATTGCCAGAAAGTTTTTGGATTTGAAAAGTTTCTCAGTTTCATGAGACACACGTGGTGTTTTGCCTTCAGAAGTCGCAAAGCGCATGAAGAAGACTGGCTGATGGCAACAACTATAGATGAACTGTTTGCTGTAAAAGAACAATAATACTGCTCCATCCATAGCCACAAGTATGATACATTCAGGACTGTTATCATATGAATAGGTAGAGACACATGGAATAACTGGATTTGCTCTATTCATACTTTCTTGAATACTTTCTGCTAAATACATCCAACATCAACTTCCACTGTTGTATGATATGGACATATTGAAGCTCGCAATCCCATCAATTCAGGAACCACGGTTATACTGGTCGAGTAAAAAGGAAGTACAGTCACCATCCGCGAATGATTTTTGAAGAACAAATCCTACAATCCTAGATTATCACCACTCATAAAAGCAAGGGAAAATTTGATTGCCATGCCATGATAGAAAGGCTGTCTGTAGTCCCTCTTCTACATGTACTCAAGGTTGAGCTTTAGCAGACTCCGCTGAGACACAAAGCTTCTCACAAGAGGGACTGCAAGAAGATCCAAGGTGTGCTACTCCCTCTCTTAGGCCTCTTTCTTCTAAGTTGAGGCAAAAAAACCCTAATTTAATGATGAAACTTTTGCTCCTATTTTCTGTATCATGGGACTCACATATGACCTTCTAGGGGACTAATTATAAACTCTATGGCACGCAATTTGTTTGATTCAATACCGTACATGGGCCAGCCCCATGATAATGGTCAATCAGCCACTATTTATAAGTCAACGAGCACATAATCCCTTTTGCTAGGTATAACACAACACAATGCTGGCTGGTAAAATGCCAATGCCATTTATTGGAATTTTGTTAAAAGCATTAAAAAATCACATGACACATGCTGTTGCATGAAAAGAAACTGTGTAAATAACGTTGTCGCATAATTGATTTTCTCAATTGATTACCAAGTGGACAACCAAAGCCTTCAGTAGATTTCTAAACCAAACGGAAAGAAAATTTAAGTGGAGATCTCTTGCTCATACACCCAGCCATATTATTATCTGCCGACTATAGTGTATGTAAGACATTAAGAGATCTAACATTCAACTGAACAAAGCATAGTATGGTTGACATGCTAGCACTAATGTGTTAAATATTTACGAATCAAACTTCACTAGAGGATTAGAAGTTCTTGTCCTCCATTAAGTGTTGAGTTGGTTAAGGCCGCCTCCTTGAGGCCAGCAGTCCAGTCCATCACACAAATGAGGAGATACAAGAGGACTAAAAGAACATAGACTTTATGTGCCATCTAGACAAGCTCGTAAAATATCTAGCACAACCTTAAAAACATTTTCATTCCACATTTTTTAAGGTTATTTGCACTACTAAATTCCAATCCAGTCAGAATTTTTTTTTAAAATATATAAACACCAATGATGATAGCATTGATGTGCCAGTTTTGTTTTAAGCAACCTCTACTAAAAGAAAGTAACCTTTCATGTTGAGCTCGACAAGCTCGTAGAATATATTCTACGGCATGGTTAACATTGTTTGTACATGTACTTTTAGATTATCTGTACAACCAGTTTGTAATTTATGACTGACCTCTTTAAGAAATCTTATGAATGTCTCAAGAATTTTCTAGAACTACATCATTAACACCTTTTCCAGACAAGCAACATGTTAGCTTTGACATGTAATGTCCCCGAACGCCCTATATAAATTTGACAAAAGATTAAATAGAACTGAGATCCCCTCTTGATTAAAAAAAGCACTTTTAGCATGATCACTTTCAATGTCCATTCACCTTGTCTTTTAGATAAGCAGCATTATACTGTGGTTTTTTATATAGTTTTGATAGTGTTTCACAAGTGAGCATTTTGAATGATTGTTTGGGATTCAAGATTTGTAGTTGATGGGTGGAAGGTCTTAAAGTTTTCACAAAATTGCTCTTGTTCCTCCGATATTTGTTTATCATTTAGTGATTGTTGAAACCATTGAAAATTTTAGTTATACAAGTAGTTTGATGCGAAATGCTTTGAATAATATAGTATAACTATAAATATATGCTTCCATTAAATTACTCAACAATTCTACACTAAAATTTTGAAACGTTAATAGGCACATTCTAAACATGTAAAAAAATTAATTCTTTAAAGCCTTAATATATTTTGTGAATGATGCTTTTGTGCACACAATTTATCCTTATTTTAAATAAATGAAAATTCTGATAAATTAGGACAAGTTGACAATAGTTCCCATTTTAGTGTCCTTTTTAGCTTAGCTATTATTTTTTCCCATCTAAAGATATACACTATATTGCTAATAGACCTTGCTTAAAGTTTGCAAAAGCAACTTAAACTTATCAATTACTAGAATCTGATTATTTCAATGCAACATGTCTCAATACAATGGCTGCTACCAGAGAATTTAAAATCAGAGGCATGTCTTCCATGTCCTTGATGGTCACCCCCAACAGATTGCCATTGCCTTGGAATCTTATTTGCATTTTTTTTATCCATGATTAAGGACACTATATAAAGGTAAGAAAAATGAAGAGCAAGAGGTTGAACTTTGAATGTTGCTTCTTACATTTTATGCCTTTGCTTTGTGGTAATCTTTGATTTCATGTATGTATAGTGTTTCTCGTCCACTCAGTTGCCTTACTTTGTTTTGATGCCTCTTGAATTCACTAAATGGGCAAGAGATATGTCAACTACTAAATGATGATGTGTGAAAATTTGTCAACAAGAAGCATAAGCATCAAGCTTGATTCTACTTGAAGACTACAACATGCAATGAGCCAAAATATCACACTATAGCTTCATTACAACACAAGATGTTTAAGGTTCTATTCAAGAATAGAAAATCTATTCAAGAATTTCAAAAAGAGCTCTACATATGACCAACGAGATGCCAAAAACGGTTAGCATTTGCATAATCTTTCACATGATCACAATAAAAAATGATAGATATGATGTTTGCCTCTCATTAAAGCTCCTTCGTTAACCTTTTGAAAATGATTTCTTTTATTCTTATTTTACATACAAATAGCTTCCATTGATGTCGATTAGGTTCACATCAAAGAAATATGAATGTGGCCTACTCTTGAGTTTTTCTTCATGGGTCAACTATTGGTCCTACTCATGGTAAAGCAAGGACTATACTTATAGCCTGCTTCTATCCATTGAAGGCTTGTGGATGCCCCTAAAATTAGTCTTCTTCTAATCAATTCCTCTTATGTCCTAGCTCCTAGTAATAACATTAAATATGATAACAACAATGCTAAAATAGAGATAGAACATAGAAATTTATGCTAATGACAGAGAAGCAATAAATTCAACCAGAATAGCCATTACATTAGCCTTGAAACCAATAGAAAGAATAAAAAAATCATCATGAAAATCACCATATAAGTGGATTCATGTGAATTGGGCACATGTGTCACAACAATGGCTCACATACATAAAAGAGGAGGAAGTTTCAATGATGCCAAAAGATCCCTTCAATGATGGAACTGGGCTAGTTACAGACAAAATTTAAAATTTAATATGAAAAAACTATCTTGTAAACTCCTCAACTCCAGTAAATATCGGTCCTTGTTTGGCCAATTATTCATATTTAAAAAAAGCTTTGAGGGCTCTTGATGGAAGCTATGCATGAAGTAAGAATCAAGCACAATATAAAAGAACAATGTATTAACTATATTAACACCTGAAAATAAAATAAAAAGGGAAATTTGTCAAATTGCTTACTTGACCTTAAAAGAAATGAACTGATTAGATCTTCAAAGACTAGGGGCTGCTCAATATCACATGTAATTTTGCAGGTTCGAGACTATAGCATATTCTTGAGCTTTTCTATAGGTCAAATATGTACATCTATTCAAGATGTAATTGCTAAGGTGTGAGTGTTGTGATGCATTTTGCAATTTCGAGTCCTATTATATCTTTAGTGAAGCACAATTTTGGAACTTGAAAATAGAGAGCTAACGTCCTAATTTATAGTTTTGACTGTGATCCAACCATGCATATAACTAGAACTTGAGATAGGATATAATATCTAGCTATGAATTTTACTCAAACTAACTTTAACACATGACTCTGGCTAAATTTAACATAACTATATTTAAATGCAACATAAGTATATGTCTAACCAGATGTTAGATACATATTTTGACTTAACATATCTAAATATAACCCTAGCAATGTCCTAACAGAAGATAGACACTACACAACGAGGACATGTAGCGATGTTTATGGTTATTTTAGCAACGGATATGACTTAAACAAATGCCCCTATAAACGTTGCTATTGACAATTTCATAGGCGACATATCAGCGATGAAAAAGACAAATTTAGGTGACATTTTTGCGATGTTTTAAACGTCACTTAGCGACAGTTTTTTGTATGCAGAGAAACCGCTCACTTCCAAAGTGAATGTAGACTACGATACCAATATGTCGCTGAATGTCGTCATTGGGCGTCTTTATAATTATCGCCTGGCGACCCTTTATGGAAAAACCCTGCAACCATTGCCACACGATGCCCACTGAAATTTTCATGATTGTTGTCGTGCAATGATCAATGTGATGCTTCATTGTTGCTATATATATAGATGAATAATTTCAAGCGCAAAAATTCAAATCAAAATGAACGTCACTGGGTGACGTTCATTAACGTCGCTTAAATGTCGCTAACCCTCTCAGCTCTGTTTTCTGACAGATATATAGTGTCGTTGGGTGTTATTTGGGCATCACCAAGCGACATTTAATTGGACCATAAAAAAAATAGTGCGATATTTATGTAAACATTGCAAAAAAAAATTAGCTTCCATGTAAACATCACCGTAACAACGTTTAGTTTGGTATTAAAGAAATATTTGTGGGTGTATGCGGGTGCTCCATTTGCACCCAAAAGGACCCATTTCAATTTTTGGAGAGCACAGATAAGCATCCTTCTTTGAGAGTGGATTCTTGTGCTTCTATATTTGAGGTGAGCACTAGAATTGATCAAAATTGCTTCGTTGAATATTTATGCTATGTATTCTATGTATTCTATACTATACATGTATTATATTTGCAAAAGAGTATTTACGTATTTATATGTGCAGTTTTAGTTTTCATCAGAGAAGAAAGTATCGCTTCTGCGAATGCCTCTTCCTCATCGACATCTCTCCCGCTCTCAGTCCCCGCCGCCATCGCCAATCCTTCCTCCTGCGCAAGTTCTTGATCAATCTGCTCCTCTTGCTCTAAAAGCCACAGAATCATAGGTACTTTGTTCAAATTTAATGCAATTCAATCCTATTTAAAGTAAAGAGTATGATGAAAATCGCTCGCGTGAAACAAACGCGAAACACAACAATTCAGATGGATTTCAGATATGATTGCTGGTCACTGCCAGCTGTATCATTCCTACAGTCCTCCAAAAAGTAGACAGGCACTGCTGATCTATGGTTGAGATTAACATAACATTCAACAAAATTCAAACCAAGGTGCGGAATTAAATGAACAAGTGAATCAGACACACGAATAACAGTAGACTAATTTGCATTCAAGATCAGACATGATAAGAGTGATATGTGCGCAACTGCTACAAAATCATCTATTGAGCCATTTGATTCTTCAAGCACTGCATGCAAATCCACGCAGCAGGTGTGTTCGCAGAGAGAAATACAGTTCTCCCACGAGTAATGTCTTGCTTGCTAGGCAGACTTGTGGATCTACAAATCCTATGCAAAATTGTCTCCCACGTAGCTGACTCGTATTCTGTATTTTCGTCTTCTTGCTTACTAGCATTAGACTTCTTCATTTATGTAGTATATTATGCATCAACCAGAAGGTATATAGTCGCGTCGTGTAACTTCTAGATTAGAGTGATTAAACATCTACAAGAGTGGCAGATTAGCCACGACTAGAGTGTATCTACTGGCGTCATGCTATCAAATCAGATATCTGTACTGCTGGGTACGTGCATGATCTTGCCTTTTTTTGTGAGCGTGAGGGCAGAAAAAGATGTTGCGACAATTTTTGTGTCGTCTCGTGTCTTTTTGACTTTCGCATCGTTTGACTTTTCCTGTTGTACCGCGAAAAATTCTCTTTCGCGAATCTTTTGCATTCGTGTCTTCTCGTCAGGGTGTTCGCGAACATTTTCGCTTCGTGTCTTTTGACTTTTTGTGTGCGCGAACTTTTTCGTCAGAGCGAGGGCTGAAAGCTATCAAAGCTTTGTTAATAGAACGTTTTGTTTCTTCAGCTCCCTCTCAAAGGCATGATAGCTTGACGACTCCAAGACTACTTCCTCTGTCTCTCAAAAAGTCCTTTGTCTAGGGCTTTCGTGAAGATGTCAGCAATCATGTCTTTCGTTCCGATGAAGATGGTCTGCAGTATCTTCTTCTCAATCAGATTCTTGATCAAGTGGTACTTGATCGCGATGTGTTTTCGTCCTTGAGTGAAACACATGATCTTTTGTAGATGTATTGCAGATGTATTATCCATCTGCAAAACCAGATTCTCCTTTCTTGTTTCGCCCAATTTGTCCAGAAATTGCTTGAGCTACATTATTTCATTGGCCATCTTTGCTGATGCAACGTACTCTGCTTCGCAGGATGACTGAGCCACAATGGTCTGCTTCTTGCTGACCCAGAGAATTGCCGCTCCTAATGCAATGGTACATCCTCCTGAGACGCTTTTACAATCATCTGAGGGATGCCCACTAGCATCACTATAGGGAAAGCTCTTGAACCCTGCATCCCGACAATAATACAAGCCAACAATCCATCGTTAATTGAAGATATTGCAAAATTTGTTTTGCAATCTTCCAATGTGTCGAGCTTGGGTATTCATGCAGAATTGGCCCATCCTGAACACTGCATAAGCAATGTCAGGACGCGTTTTGTTTGCAAGGTACATCAGCGAACCTATCAGCTTCCTATAAGGTGTGAGCTGCATTTGTTCTCTCTCTTCTTCAGTCTTTCGAAATCATCATTGTCAGCATCATTCCTGCGAGCATTGGAGTTTTTACTCCTTTGCAATTCAGCATCCTAAAATTCTCTAGAATTTTCTGGGTGTATCTGGACTGGATGAGATAGAACAATTCCTTAATGCTCAATACTTCTCAGCCAGTGAGTCATGTTGGCGATTGTTGGGGCTTTCTATGGGTTCTCATAAGCCCGTGTTGACTCGACTGACAGTTCATCTCCCTGGACATGAATTGGTGTACTTTCAGTGAGGGAGTGGATTTAGAAGAGGTCATAGATGGCCGTTCAGGTATCACATTGACAACATTCTTAACATCTCATCAAAAGCTGACCTAGGGAAAGTGGAGTAACATATAGAGATCTTGGAAGGAAGCATTTACCTGGTCAAGACTTCATCCATTGTATGGTTCTTGTTAGGCTTCATCCAAACTTGAGTACATGGTTTCCATGTGCCAAGTTAGTTTGGTGCTCAGCACCCTGGTATTATCTTGCACCCTGGTATTATCTCATCAACACTGCGATGAACGAATGTATCGAGAAACGTGCTCGGAGACATCATCTACCACATTCTTTGAAAACTTCATAGGTTTTTAGGTTCATTGGATTCAACTGTCGAGGTGTAGGCTCATACCAAGAGATACCCAAAATTGATTATTGCAGAGAACAATCTTTGGATAGGCTACAACCCAAGAAGTTGTATGTCCTGTAGTCACATCAAAGATATCTCATTAGACTTGGGACTTAGACTCTCTCTCTCTCTCCTCTCTCTCTCTCTCTCTCTCTCTCTCTCTCTCTCTCTCTCCTCTCTCTCTCTCTCTCTCTCTCTACTTTTGTGAATATATAGAAAGTGAATGTTTACTCAGTAGATTCTAAGCTCTATATTTTGCTTGATATGTGTTGTAATGTGAGTCTTCTAGCTCTCAAATCCTTTTGGCATAATGTGAAATTGTTGTGAAAGTTTTACCAAACATAACTTGGAAGATTTTTTTTAACACAATTAAACTCCTTCTAAAGTTGAGTTGTTGGATCATCTGTTATTTGGGTTGTATGATAGCAATTTTATGAGATTGTTGTTTCAACTTCAAGCTCACTAGAAATTGAAAAATTCATAGTCTGTGATTTTTGAATTTGATATGTAACATTGGCATCATATTAGGAATGACTTTTCTTGAACATCCATAGATCATAGCTCCCTTGAGATGCCTATTTTTGTAGTATTTTCAAGCTATGTATATATATATATCTATCTATATATATGTTTGAACCTTACATACACTTTTATGCATATATTAATTGGTGGACCTTGCTAAATAATAATTGGACCCAATTGTTAGGCCTCAGACTACTAGCCAAGAAATCATAACCAATATCCTTACACTATGTATCGATAATCGTGTGATGGTCTACAATTCAACCATTTTTGTGGAATAGAACTTCATTAAAAAGCTCAAGGAACAATATATGTTCATAGATTTCCATATATTTTTGTGCCTGCACAATAGCACATTAATCATGATACACTTGATAAAATTAATATTCACTATTGATTTGGTTGGTATAGAGAGGAATTATTTTTCCACTCCCATGCTCACTGGCTAAGTCAATGAAGATTGAACAATGCAAGAATACTGAATTTTTTTTTAACAAACTGATATCTCAGTCGTTTATTCCAACCACTGACAATGGTGTATGCAACCATTTGCAGTCCTACCAATTTTCTGTATTTGCCATACTATTTTGCCTAATGGTAATGTCTAATGCCTAAAGGACTATGTGTATTAAAGGGAATAAAAACGCTTACCATGGGCATTCGACTCAGGCATTTGCTACCACATTGTAGCGACCTTTCCTGTACCTTAGTTGATAGTCAAACTCCTGGAGCAGTTCGGCCTAGCGAGCTTTTCTTCCTTTCAAGTCACTGTGGGAGGAAAGCCACTTGATACTTTCTTGATCAAACACGATCTCAAACTTAGCTCCATAGAGTAGTGCCTCCATTTCTTAAGAGCATAGATATTGCAAACAACAACACTCATAAGTGGAATAATTCAACTGGTGTTTATCCAGTTTCTTACTCTCAAACGCGACTGGACGTTCATGTTGAGTAAGAACAACACCGATTGCATGATCACTGGCATCGGTTTCTACTATGAATGCTTCCATTTGGATCCAACTAAACTTAAGACAAGAGCAGTTGCAATTGCAGCCTTTAGATTTTCAAAGCTCGCTTGTTGTTTAGGCCCCCAACTAAAGTATTTGCCCTTACTCTTGAGTAGGTCTGTCAAAAGAGCAGTCAGAGGGCATACTGATGGATTAACCTCCTGTAAAAATCTGCCAATCCGAGGAAGATCTGCAGCTCTTCCAACGAAGTTGGTGCTAGCCACCGCATAATTGCGGCTACCTTTTCAGGATCCATCCTGATCCCTCAGCGGAGATAATATGTCTGAGGTAGTGAATCTCTTCCTTGAAGAACTCGCATTTTGATTCCTCTGCAACAAGAATTTTCTCTCAGGACCTAGAACACTTGGCGTAAGTGTTCAAAATGCTCTTCTTTAGTACGACTAAAGACCAGGATATCATCAAGGTAGATTAATACGAACTTGCCCAAAGATGTCTGAACACGACGTTCATCAACCTCATAAATGTTGCTGGGCATTGGTTAATCCAAAGGGGAGAACCAAAAACTCGTAATGACCATTCCGTGAACGAAAAGCTGTTAACGGAACGTCATCTTCTTTAATACGTACCTGATGATATCCCAAACCTAAGATCGATCTTAGTAAAATACTTTGCCCTTTTGAGTTGATCAAAGATCTCATCAATCCTGGGCAAAGGATACTTATCCTTAATTGTGAGTTTATTTAAGGCCCTATAGTCTATGCACATATGCATGGACCCATCTTTTTTCTTAACCAACAAAATGGCGCAGCCCATGGTGACTTACTAGGGCATGATAAAGCCCTTTAGCTAAATGCTCTTGCAGCTGCCGCTCTACTCTAGGTGTTCCGCATGGCTCAACTATAAGGAGGCTTACTAACAGGTTTAGTCTCGGGTATTAGTTCTATGGATGAACTACCTCTCTTCTCGGGGGGTAACCCCGAATGGTAAATCGCTAGAAAAGTCGTCTTTAAAATCATTTGAAATAGTTTGCAAACTCACATCTCTCTCCTTTTCTCTAAACAGAAGAAACACATTTCTTTGGATATGGAAAAGATAAACTTGCATTACTTGAAAAAGTTTCAGAAGTAAGAAAAACAAAGAAATACCTTTTCTATTTTTCGTTTCCTTACCAGCCACTTCAACTGCACAGAAGATACAACTGGCGAAGCCGGCACACTTGCATTTCCAACCAACTTAACTTTCTGACCTCTAATGAACAAACTCCAAAGTGCTATCAACATACTACGCACAAGACCACCAGTAGTTTCTAACATAAACAACCTTCATGACCAACTATTACATCTGCCAAGGCCAAGCTCATCACTTGAAAGTCTAAAATATCTTGATAGTCTTGGATTTGTAATGGGAACTTGGTGGAACGAAAGTATCATAAATATCTTTACGCTCACCATCAGCAAGTGTAACTACGTATTGATGATCGCTTGGTTTTGCTCTAACTTCAACTTCTTCACCAAAGAATGGTTTAGAAAGTTGTGGGTTGCCCCATCGTCCACCATTATCCGAACTTTCTGGCCATTAATACTTCCTAACAATCGGAAAATAGTATGAGGTTTGACTGCAGGTTGCCAAATGTTAGCAGTAACTGAACTGGTATGTGCCTCATTTATATGAGACACGTGAACAGACTTTACCTTGGGGGACTGTCCCAAAGCAAAACTTGGACAGTGTGAACTTGCTTCTTCCGGTTTCTTAAAAGGGACCATTTTGGTTCTTACCGAGAGTTTCGTCAGTGTTCCCTTTATGTTGTACTTTAGGACACTGACTCTTGTTATGACCTTTTCCCATACCAAATGAAGCACAAGCCTCACTCTTGGCTCTTTCGATGTCTCTTCTCGACAATCTATACCTCTTTTTGTTCAAAGAATTAGATGTCGGAATTTTCTCTTCTCTCCATGCTTGTGAGGACTCAGGTCGAGTATCTTCTACTACTCTTTTACCTTTTGGGCGAACTATGTCATCATAGGTCTGAGCTAGTGTGATAGCAGTTTCCAATGTTTTAGGCTTTAAAGGCCGAAGATAATTTTTGGTATTCGGCTTGCAAACCCCGAATGAATCCCCTTACCTGATTATAATCATCTAAGTCAGATAATTTCATGGTAGCATCCCGATAACTGGCGATATATTGGGTGAGAGGATGGTTTCCCATACAACAGGTTTCCCAATCTTCCCAGTTTCTATCGGTTTCATTTCAAGTAGAAATTTTTCTTAACATATTCCTGAAAACTATCCCAAGTCTTTGGTTCTAAACCTCCTTCCCGCAGACTTATCCACCACCTAAAGGCTTTTCCCGTCAGGGAGATGCTCGCCTCTAAAGGCCGATCCTCATCAGGAGTTCCTTTTAATCGAAAAGGATACATGCGTCACGAGAAAGGCAACAACCGAATCTCGGTTATGGTCTTTTTCTTCTCCACCAAAGGTGGGAAGGCGTAAATCTTTAGGTACTACCTTATGGGGTGATGGTGGGACAGATAAATTATTACCGTGGATAGCAGGATTCACTCGATACTGCACTAAAACAGCTTGTTTTAAAGCATTAAGACTTTGAACATTATCACGCACTAGTCTTTCAAGTCTGGAAAGCCTTTCATTAGTCTCTTGCTGGGTATTGGCTTGTTCCTCAACAGACTCTTCTAATTTTTTTAAGATGAACATAAGTTTCTACTACCCACTGCCTAAACTCAAAAATATTTAATGGTATTTCTTCATTTTCATCTCCCTCATTCATGTCCACATCCTGCATGTCATCCTGCAAGGAGGGATTTTGAGAGGGTTCTTGAGTAGGCGGTAAAAGAAGAACTGACTGGCTCTTTTCTACAGGAGAGTTCCACGAGCAGACTAGACATGACTATATCTTCAAGTTCGTCTACAGGAGTATGACTCATGTCTACAAAATTAAGCATGCGTAATAGAACAGAGATAAACAGTGTTTTAATTGCCCAAAAATTGACTTACTAGCACATGTCAAGGAGTGTAAAGCATCATGCACTGACATGCAAAACAAAACAAGAGAGAGAAAGCTTCTCTGGTTTGGAATATGCAAGTGATTGGGGCGGTCTCAGCATGCAACTGTGATCTGGCAATTTCTGACTTTTTCTGAATAAATCAGGAACATTGGCCAAACTTCGGATGTCACCCAAACCGTTTTCTGACCACCAACTGCTGTGAGATTTGTTTCTCTTGGAGCGCCCTCTGTATGTTAGCTTTTCCCAATTCCAACTTTTGAAAAATCTGCCATCGTTTGAAATTGTAGTGTCTTCAACTTCAGAAGGTCATTTCTGGCCAGAAAAATCAAGATTTTGATTTGAAATGTGAGTATCTAGAAAAGTACAACAAATTTCAGGGTGAAATCTGTTGCATCCTTCAGCGAGTAGTGTGTAGACCTTATCCTCCAAATCTGATCCAAAACTAATCACGTTTGGATTGTGTACTATCTGCTCCCAAAAACCAGGTCCTAGCGCCCTCCAAAAGTCAGAGTTTGTTGAATTCTGAATTCTGGTTTCTGATTTCTGATTTCCTTTTACACAGATGCTGCTATGATTTGAGCGCCCACCCTGGAGTTTCTATCCTGTCCAAAATCAGATAAGAAAGGCAAGAAGGGACCATCAGAAAGCGATGGAGGAAGAAGATCGCTGAGGGAGTAGTAGCGCTGGAGGAGAGAGATCGTTGAGGGAGCAGTAGCACTGGAGGAGAAGAGATCGCTGAGGGAGTAGTAAGAAAAATGCGATGATCCCACCCACGTGCCCAGGATCCACGCTCTGATACCAATATTAGGATCAATGGAAGGAAGAACCCACACAGAAGAAGGAGTGACTCTGGATCTCCACCCACAATCTTGTAACCTGGCTCTACATTCATAGGCCACCATATAGGACCAGCGCCAGCCTCCAGGAGGGCCTATGCACTCCTCTCACATGCACAGTTGCCACTGTGCATGTGGATGTCCCTCATGCAAACTGAGCATGTGGCACAACAAGCCCTACGCTACTTGAGGGACCCACCCTTAGCATCTAAGGGTGCCCTCCACTTAGTGGCACTCCCCTATGTAATATAGACCAAGCCCTCTGGATCCTAGTCCCTAAGGGTTATTATCCCGAACTACGGGGCTGAGTGTCACCCCGCCGGGACCCCCTAGGGTGTCTAACGAGTCACTAGTATCCTTGTGTTTGCCAATGGCCATAACAAAAATTGTCTATTTTGCTCATAACTTTGTCTGTAACTGTCTGATTCATTTATTTTCATAACCTATCGGTAACTGCAGAGGCAAGATCTGCGTAGACCAGTGCTATCCCGCGATCAGACATTGATCCTAACAACGCGACCTTCCTTTGATCATGGTTTATCCCGAATTTCCAATATGTAGAATGGATAGCCAAAAGCACAACCTAAGGGCTCTCTACACTTTCATAATCTTTAGCCAAGGTCCTTGAAATTCTTAAGGAGCTAAGATTTTCCATGGCATAAAAACCATGTAAGAGTTTATTTTTGCCATGATTTTTTAGTTTTACTTGTCCATTATGAGCTCAAGTGAAATTTGACCATCAGCCTTGTAGATCAGCTTTATGAGGCAGAATGAAAATGAAAGCCAATCAGAGTCCTAGAAATTGCTAAAAAATATTAAATTTGCCCTTTAAAGAATGATATCCATTCTGTAATGGAGAAACGTCCATTTCTCCATAATCTTTCCCCAGTTGCAGAAACGTAGAGTTTGAGGAAATGGGTTTCCCATAACTATGCTTTAAGAGCAAAACCTTTGAACAGACTGACATAAGATGAGGTTCAATTGTCACTTCCTGTTTCCCAGGTGGAAAATGTTTCCCAAAACTAGGTTTCAAAGTTGTAGCCTTGTCAATCATCTTATTGATACTTAGTCCTATTAGACTTTTGATCTTTTCTTGCATTTTTTGAAGGCAGAAAGCTCTTAAAGAGTATAATAGCTTTTCAGACAAAAATTCTAAGCAGAGGAGGCAGCAGTTCACAAAAAAGAGGATCTTTGTTCTAGAATAAGCATACCTAGAGATAGGGGAATGACCCAACATGAACATGGAAGGAGAGAAACAAAGAATGGGAAGTAGCATGAAAATGTTGAAAAAGTACTAGGATACTAGCATTATTGAGATTCTTGGACTAGCATCATATGAGAAAAAAGAGGAAAATAGCACCATAATACTAATGTGAATGACCAGAAAACAAGTGCCATACCCCACCTGAATGCTAAGCAGTGCCAAGATGTGAAGGCTCAAAAAGAGGACCACGTCCCATCAAATAGCCCTGAAGACTTCTCAAACAACATAATTTCAGTGACTGCAACATGTAAATCTTGAATAGAGTTCATATGAAGCATATTCATGTAGAATATTTCCCACTGCTTGGCTTCTTCGATGCTACAGCCACAGTTTTGTGTGGCTAGCAGATATTGATGCAACACCCAGCTCAAAGTGATGTGGCAAATAGAGTTATTCCTCAAAATTTTGCAAAAAAGCAAACTTTGTTTTGCATACCATTCTGAAAAAGGTTCTCAAGATCAAATAGGTTTAGGATGACAAGTCATCTTCAGACAAGGCCACCTGAATAACAGTATAGTGATGATTTAGCCCTTGTTGGCTATGTAGCTTATAGCGGCTTCCTAAAGCCCCATATTTTGGATTCTTGATTCCATAGAAGACTCGACGTACTCTCTGATGTACCAATGCCATTGCACACCTACAAATGCACAACAAGGTTCAGTAACTCAGTGGACCAGTCCATGAAATGTAGTTTAAAGCCTCCCATGTAACCTTGATCAAGTAATTCCACTTGCATTGTGCTCTTTGAAAAGTTCTTCATAAAATGTATATATATATATATATATATATAAAGAAAGGGCGAATGCTAAGGTAATAATATATACAAGATGTAAGCAATGCTTTACAGAACCATATTATCTGTTTTCTCTGATGGCTCAAAAAAAAATGCCTACATGAGTCATTTATAAAGCCCCTCAACTGGGCTGGGTTGCCTGCAAAAAAACCTTCTGTTATAGCAAGCATGTAGTGATCAAGCTTCAGCCACTATTACATGCCCTATCATTATCCATTGGATACAGAATAAAAAAGACCACACTCTCCCTAAGACTAAAAGCTTTACCTTACATATGCAAGAAAGGGTACTACCTGAAACATTTTCCTATTTCTGTAAGATGAAGAATACTGTAGGCCTGAGGCTCTTATAGGTTGGGACTGGTTAAGCGTTGAATGACATTATAACACACATTAATTTATAGGCCTGAGACAAAAGAAATTTGCTCCTTTTGACTCTAAACAATCAATAATAAACTGACAGTAAGCCCCCTACTGGAGAATTGTTTTCACATATGAAAAGCACTAATATCAGATGTTTGAAATCATGATCTTTTTACAATCAGAACAGGTTGCAGAAGATTTAGAACCTGTATAAAAAACTGCATTTTGAATTAAACCTCTAAGCTCCATCTCGGCATACACCTTAACGACAAACACCAGAACATCTTCTAAAAAAGTCATCTAAAGTTAAGCAACAGTAATCCTGACCTACAGCCACAAATTGTGACCCGGATTTATGACAGAATTGCTAAGCTGAGAAAATTTTGATTGTCAGATAATGGAATATGAAGATTACTTTCGAAGGGAAATGTGATTGTCCTGTGGAATGAATTACTGCATATTATCCTAAATTGATGAAAGCTTTCAAATCAAGCCTTTTGTGCCATCAGAACTTACGGCATCTTACCTGGTTATTTGAACTTTTAACTATTCTGCGACCCTTCCAATTGCCCATTCCACAAAATAAAACTACTCAAGCAACAATAATGTCTTCACTTACAGAGTACTAGTCCTGTAGCATATGGAATGGACACATACTGAATGTCATTCTCTACAGGTTCTGTACTTACCAAAACAAATGTCAAATAACAAGGGATGTTCTTTTACTTCAAAAAAAATTGAATGAAGTGAGCATGGAGTTTTTAAAAGAATGCAATGAGGCTGTGTTGACTGCTAAGAGAATACATGGCACAAGGCTCTCGTGTAACATAGACATCAAACCCTGTGCAAAGGTAAGGCCGCTGAAGATCTTGCTGCAACAATTCTTCCCCGTTTGTTTCAATTCCAGAAGTGCTCATGTTATCCACAGTAATCTGCAAGTGAAGAACCCTCTTTAACAGCATGGAGAAGTAAATTGGCCAGGTTTGACTTGGTTAGCACTTACAGCGATCCTATTGATCAAATGTTATCACTAACCGCACTTTCTTCAATTCGCTGGCGTTTGTAATCAGAGTTTCCAGAAATAATACTGTCTTCGCTTTTAATGGGTCTTGTGTGATGTTCTGCTGGACTGCTAGAATATTCAATCCCTTCTTGAACAGACTTATATCTCTTTCAGCAGCTCTGTTTATAGCCACCATAACTGCATGTTTAAAAGGATGCCAAGTGCCTTTGACTTGGAGCTTTCCTGACTCTAACAACATATTATCACGTTGCAAAGTCGACTGCATAAATAGAAATAACTAGATGTCAGAGAGCATAAATCTTATGGAAGTTGCCAAGAAGCTTTATGCGTGAAGTGCAATGAGCAAGAGCTCTTTGAGGCAGAAGTACACTATATTTATTAGTTATGAGCACCAAAAAACGCAATACATAAGAAGTGGAGGTTACTGATTACTAAACCTCACCTTTGATCCATCTCCACAATCCCATTTGCAAGGATTTTTAGGTTGAGCAGTCTGATCATAACCATGGCAATTATGGTTTCTGAGGAAGGATCTACAATAACTGCGCCGTTAGAAGGCTGCAGAAAAGTTGACACACAAAAATGATAAGATAGATTAATGTTTTAAAGCAACAAATCCAATCAAAATTTAAAGATGTGCAATCCTTTGCGGATAGTATCCTACTGCGAGAGAGAAAAAGAGAGCTTACTTAACAGATGGGTAGATGCATATCAAAGTTATAGAAAAAAGACACGAGAACATGGATAGAGAGCAGATAATGCACAGACAAAGCTTATAAGTTGTATGATCCCGTGGAATCAAAGATATTCACCAACAGAGATGTTTTATCGACCTCAAAGGCAAGGGCAAAGCTCAAACAGTTGAACTATCGGACACTCTTGATATGACTATTCCTATCGAAGGTACGAATATGTCAACTGCAGATGAAACAGCTTATTAATAGCGAATCAGAAGAAGATGTTGTAGCTCAGTAGCAACAAAACCAAGGAAAGGATAAAA
>MU836581.1:0-26829 GCA_029204225.1 Diphasiastrum complanatum
TTTTTTTTTCTCTTAGCATCTTCGCTATCAGTTGTTCATGTAGCAATCATATTACAGAAAAATGAACAAAATTCAACTACATGATATAATGATAAAAAAGAGACAAATATTAAGCACTTTGTCAAAGTAATCTTCTACAGTAAATGCTAGTATCAATCAAGCTTCGACGAAATTACTCATAAAATTCTTTCAAAGAATGGCATAACTCATTGCAAAAATAGCAACAAATGAATCAAATGACCTAAACAACTCTCTTCTACCATTTCAAATAGAGACCTTCAATCATAAAGTATTTCAATGTGTGCAAATCCCAACATCAAAACTAATCTCAATTTGTATTCTACTAATAGTACTGAAGTTTATTTTTTCTCAACAAAACAATGGTCTAATAACTCAAAAGGCATATAACTCTTCATATTACAATTTATTCTTAATATATTAATTTCCGTTGTAGCTATTTGCAAATTAAAGTAATGAATGTTTGTTCTCACTTGATCAGACCCTTGAAGCCCCAATATTCAACTACCTATATTATGTGAGCATCTCTATTACCACAACAAACTATACCATTCATAATGTTGCAAAATAAATATCTACTCAAATAACTAGAGGCACATGCAAGCATCCACTTTGGATCCTTCAAGTGAAACATTCACCAAACTAGAATGGATTGTGAAACAATTCTATATAACAAATGGTTGATAGGATTTACAAGATGAACTATTTATTAGCATCATATGAATCTTTGATAGTAATAATTCATGCTTTTAAACAAGATTACAAAATTATCAATTTGGATTGCTTGTCAAACTTGTGTTTCCTTTCACAACATGCTACCTATAATATTCATAAAAATGAAGCCCATACACTATTCATTTTGGATGTAATCCTCCATGTCCACAAGTATTTGAGTGGAAACAATTCCAGACTTCAAAAGTCAAGAAAGGATCAAAGGATCCGAAGCCAATAAGCCACTTAAATAGACATGCTCCAACGTTCAAGGACCCATGTTTTGTTTCTTAGGAAGAATGTATACATTGTCTCATCAAAGTGCAAAATGATTCGTATTATAGCTCTTAGCTTGAAAACATAGTTGCAGCGCGATTCTGAATCGCGATCAGAATCACGATCCCGATTCTTGATTCGAGATTTTCCCAGAATCGTGTAGAATCGTTTTTTTTTTTTTTGAAATTTTTTTAGGCAATATGGGTATCAGATGAAAGCTCTGATCGAGGGGATTATGATTGTGTAGTTTGCCGACTATTTCGGGTGCGAAACACCAAAAAGTGTGTTTTCACTCAGGGAGTTGGTAGGCCAAATCATGAAGAGGCCTTAACGTCGGGGAGTTGGTAGGACCCCCTGTTTCTCGGGGGGCTACCGCCCCCCGAACCCCCTAGAGCTTCCTGCTATATAGACACTGTAGATAAAAATGCTACCACCCCCCTTAAGATAAAAATGGGGTCCAAATGCGCGCCGAGAAAGGCCCAATATTTATGCCCCCAACTGTATGTACATTGCACTCACATCTCCAGTGAAACGATTGCAAAAGTGATCATCATCCATACAGTTGATAGTCCAAACTGTAGCATTAACATTTACTGAAAACCAGAGCAAATGACAACCGGATAGCTACTGAAAATAAGATCTGTTTGTGCCCGATTCTGGGTCGCAAATCGCGCAGTGCATCTATGCTTGAAAATTAGAGATAAGATACATTCAATCATTCTAGATGGCAAACATATCAAGCTTTGTCTTGAAATTCAGCATATACTAGAGAGTAATACTCAGGTTAAGCAATGATTGGAGTAACTTTTTGAAAGAGTTAATACCAAAACCTTGCAGGCAGCTAGAACTATCGATTACATGGAAAGTCAAGTGCATATACCCTTCAAGATGAACTAGCTAGTGACTCGGTTGGATAAGTAAAAAGAAACACTTAGAAAAGCATGGCTCAGCCAGTAACATACGCTGAAAGACTTTACTTTTCTATGTGAACATCGTATTTACAAATCCTCTTTGAAAAGTAACCTTGTGGATGAGCTCCATGATTTGCTACAATAAATTTCTGCAGGGAATTGATTGTTCATGAGAAAAAAGGGTTTTTTGCATAACATACAACTAACTATTATAGAATTAGACAGTGCCAAAACTTGAATAAACATTGGCCAATTTATGCAAAAAACTATTTCTTACCATTTCACAGACACCACAAACCTGCAAGGATAACCTTGTGGTGGGGACACTGTCAGGTATGAATGGTGTCGGCTGGTTAAAGAATCACTTACATATACTCATAGAATCAATGAACCGTGTACGGTTCACCACGGTTCTGAGAACCGTACAGTGAACCGTACGGTTCTCAGAAAATTTTACCTGGAACCGTGGTGAACTGTACTGATAATTAATTAGTTGATTAAATTTTTTTTTCAGTTTCCCACCAAAAACAGCCCAAAAAAATTCTAAAAAAAGGCCAAAAAAATGCCAATAAAAACCAGAAATCTGTGTGTGTGTCTGTGTGGATCAGGTCTGTCTGTCCAAATCTGTGTCTTTCCAAATCTGTCTTTCCAAATCTGTCTTTCCAAATCTGTGTCCAAATCAGGTCCAAATCTGCATCTGTATGAATTTGGTAATTAAATAATTAATTGATTAATTAATTAATTAAATACTGGAACCGTACCACAGTTCAATGAACCGTGGTACGGTTCCTTCCACGGTTCTGGGAACCCTGGGTTCTATGCATATATTTTTATAGACTTCGTAACTTACATTTTCCAGATCACATGTTCCTCTCTCTGCTAAGTCATGTAACCACATTATTGAGATCAGTCCTGCATAATGTGAACACGGCAGGCCCCTAATAAATCTGCCCTAACTATTTGCTAAGCCCTTTCCCCACCCAAAGGTCTCGATTTGATTCCACAAATGCACAAGAAAATGTGAAAAAGCCTTAAGCTGTAAAATTTTATGCTTGGATAGAGGGCTAAGTAAGATAAAGACCCTTGCACTAAACACACACAACTCCATACATTGAAAGCATCTTTCCTTGAAAGATGGCATATTGGTGGAGAACGTACATAGAGGTTTCATGGATGCACTACATGAGTCTTAAACTCTAGAACAAGAACAAGCATGAAGTTGTAGATAGGAATCAAGAAAGGTTCACTTTTCTGTTTTAACATTCCACCTGGCCACAAATTGGTTTGCTAGGATGACAACCACCAATACTGAGGTCTCATGGAGAGCAAGTACATACAGAATATGGAAAAGGCAAACATGCAACTAGCGGGATCCATACGAATGTCTAAACAACTAGCCTGTTTAAATAGATGAATTTTTTATTATCAACAAATTGATACAACACAACCTCTACTTGCTTTGAAAAACTAGAGTTGATACAATGCATCCTGCTAAATTGAGAATAAACCAAGAGCAAGTTGCTCTATTTATAAACCACCGCAAATGGCATGTTACTTGCAGCCACTCTTTGGGTGCTAATGACATGAGTATTCACAGTTCTTTTGCACATAGATTGTCTTGCAACCTACGTGGCCACCACAATCCATCCTCTGTATAGTTACCTCTCTATCTTTTAAAGGTAACCTTTGTGCTGTTGGAAACATCTTGCAGTTACTTCTACGCGAATGAAGAACAAACCTCGCGAATAACTAAGGTTATGCCATCACTTGATCCTCCAAAGAGCGAAGGCAAATTACAATTTGCATTCTTTCAAAATGACAATATCACTATAAGTGCAAATATAGAACAAAATAAAACTACAGAGGGAGAGGAGAAAAGTGGGCTGTACACATATCTTTGATTGAAACTTAGTGAGCTGCTGAAACTGTGATACCTAAGAAGAAGTTTCTTGTCCAAGTATTTGCAGGTTACTAGTTCACCAATGGTCGGTTAAAAAGGTTGAAAGTGCTCAAGATCAGGGTGGGGTTGCCCTAGTGGACGTCGTGGGCCTCTGCAACCAAAGCATAACATGAAGCCAGCCACTATCAGACACAAACTATTCATGCACTAAACAAATCACCTAGAAATTAAAACTTGAAAGCAACATTGTTCAAATTGAAAAAGAAACAAACCTTCCAAAACGATTTGGCTCAAAACCAGGAATACCAGGAGGCCCAAAAGGATCAAATCTGGCACCAGGGGGCACACCAACTCTGCAAGTGAAGCCACATAGCATAAGGTTTAAATCAAATCTTATAAGGTTCTGGACAGAAAGCTGGAGGAGTTCACATCAATCTTAAGTTCTTTGAATTGAGCCAATGGTTGTAAAAAATCGGCTAATTCAAAACTGGTAAAGTCCATAAAAAGTTTCAAAAGATGCATGGTTGATATGATGAGCTCTAGCAATGGTCTAGCTATTTGACATTCAGCTCATGAACTGTGTTATAAATTTCTGCTGTCTATGAGGAAGTTTACAATTTTCTGCATGCTTTTGATGAATTCAGTCGCTGATCCTTTTCTTAAGGTATTACTGGTCCTTGATCAACTTGTGATAGAGAGTACTTTGATAAAAACCCTAACGTCTATTGCATAACCCTTAAAATTTGTTTATTAAGTGAACCTAGTGGCTGTACGTGTGTATGAGCCATTCTGAACAGGCTTTTTTTTCAGTAGATATGCATAGTCCTTCAATTACAAACAGCATAAGCAACATTCAGGATGCGTTTTAAGCACCTCTGTTAGTGCTCTCTACTTCCATGCATACAAATGTCATTGTTAGCAAGATTGTTGTATGTTCTGGATATCTTTAATCAAGTGGCCGTAATTGACCAATAGCCAAAGATATGTGACTAAGGGATGATCTTCTTTATCTTATAAAGTAAAGAAATTCAATAAAGTATGTCTACAGCACAACAAGACTTGAAGAAAGTTCTTTATTATGGAAGTACAAAATTACAATCATGACTAGTACAAAAAAAACAATAGAAGGCTAATAATGCTAATCGTGACATACAGAAACTCGCTTTTGAAGCTCCTCCTTATAGACTCACTGTCTCTAAACAACAGAAGGCTAATAATGCTAATCATGACATATAGAAACTCACTACTAAAGCTCCCACTTATAGACTCTCTCTCTCTCTCTCTCTCTCTCTCTCTCTCTCTCTCTCTCTCTCTCTCTCTCTCTCTCTCTCTCTCTCTCTCTCTCTCTCTCTCTCTCTCTCTCTCATTACTACCTTGCACTCTCACCTACCTCAAGTTTGACCACATGTCCCACATGTCATTATGACATTGATCACTATTTAAAACATTACTATTCAATAATTTGATGCAGGAAATTCAAGAACTCTAAAAACTATGGCCTAAATTAAGGAAGGCTCAACTCTAAATTCTAAAATATTTCTAGATTCACACTACTTCTTGAATACTTTCCTTTTATGCGGATCTAGAAATTTTTTATATTTTGATTTGATTAAGAGTTAAATCTGGTATGCCTATCCTTTGCCAGTGCCTTTGTAGATATATCGGTTGTCATGAATTTTGTTCTGCAATATATGAGCATGATCTCCTTGTTCAGCACTTTATCTTTGACATAATGATACTTGATTTCCATGAGCTTGCTTTTGGAGTGAAACCTTGGGTTCAGGGTCAAAGGAATGCACCTCGTAATATCAGAAAACAGAACTCTGCGATATCTCTATAGTAGATTCACATCTAACATTAACTGCCTCAACCATATTATTTCCTTTGCTGCATGTGTAGCTGCAATATACTCTGTTTCAGTTGATGGCAAAGCAACTAACGTTTGCTTTCTACTATCCAAGAGATAGGTCCATTGTTGAACATAAAAACAAACCCAAAAGTTGATCTTCGGGTATCTATATTATCAGCCCAATCTGCATCTATGTAGCCTTTGAGAACATTCCCTTCATTTGTCTTGTTTCCATAGCAGATGCATATGTCCTTGGTAGTATGAATATACTTAAAACTCTTAATAAAGCTTTCCCATGAACAGTCCCCAGATTTGTCGCAAACTAACTTAGGGTACTTTCTGCATAAGTTATGTCAAGTCTAGTGCCAAACCATCATATGGATTAAAGATCTGATTACTTAGTGATAAAAATATTTCTTCATGTCTTTTTGCTCTTCTTTTTTCTCGAGACATTGATCTTTAGTGAGATTTTTCAAACTCATTCGACAACATACTCATGGTGAAATGTAATAACTTTATATTTTTGATACATAACAATGTATTGTCAACATACAAAGTTATTTATGTTACTCTTACAAATTATTGTTGAATCGTTTCTTCATCATTTGATTGCTCAGGTGATCTTCTATTAGGAGTTTGTTAAACGTGTGCATCTTGCTAGTCGACTGCAACATTTTCATCTTTAATAGTACAACCTGGTATAGTTAATGATGTTGGAAAATCAGTAGCTTTTCCTTTGTCTTTAAATCATAAAAATTGATCTTCAATAAAGACATATCTGCTAACAAAGGATTTTGCTAATACTGGATAATATACTTTTGAGCCCTTATGATCATTAGAGTAGCCTGTACAAATGCACCTAGAGCTTGTATTACCAAGCTTCTTCCTCAAATCTGAGGGTACAAAAGCTATGCATCCAAACATCTTCAAATGCTTAATAGAAGGTTTAGATCATGTCCAAACTCATATGGTGTCACATCATGTAGCGTTTTGTACATACTACAACATTTGTTTTGAATTATATGCAGCGTTTAGCAACTGCTTTTGTCCAAAACATTTCTGGTAGACCTGCATGAGACAACGTACACCTTGCACTTTCTACAAGTGTTCTATTCTTCCTCTCTGCAACTCCATTTGACTGAGGCTATTATCTCGTGGTGAAATAATGATGAATTCCATGAGAGGAGCAAAAGTTCTTGAATCCTTTGTGATGAATTCCTACCATCTATCCTGAGAGCTTTGATCTTCTTAGGAACTTGGTTCTCATCATAAGCTTTGCATTGTTTGAAATGAATAGGAGCTTCTGACTTTTGTTTGATGAATTAGACAACCGTTTTCTAAAAAAATTATCTATGAAAGTGAGAAAATATTTGGCTCCCCCTAAAGCAACAGTTTGCATGGGGCCAAATAAACCATAGTGAATAAATTCTAGAAGACCTTTGGCCTTATGAACATTATCAGACTTAAAAGGCAATCTTGACTGTTTTCCAACAATACAACTCTCACAGACTATAGAAGTGCTAACTAACAAGTTGAAGCCGTTCACCAAATGTTTGTCATATATATGTCCAATGCTTTGGAAATTCGTTTTGACACCTATGGAGGTCAGTAAGACACTATCTCTTGAGGATGAGAGTAAGTTAGTAGATGCTACATTGTTTCGCCAATCGCTTGGTTGCCTTATTTACCTTACCACTACTCGTCCTGACATAAGTTATGTTGTTAGTCGTGTAAGCCAATTGAGAGTAGCAGCCACATGTACCTTTTGGATCGAGTGTTTGTTTTTTCGATGATTTATTCTCGTATATGCAAGACATTGACTACATGTCATCTAGAAAGTCCTTTGTTCAATTATGTAATCCATCTGGAAAAGTTCTCCTCAAAATTGCACGGATACAAGATTGAGTATATTTTGCATTGCAATGGCTCTCCTGTTTAAAAATCTTTTCAGGAATGCAATGTCATTATGCTGGCGGGCAGTTCTTAAGAATTAGGCATCTCACAATCTATTGGCTGCCACGTGAGTGTTTCACATATCAGTAGATAATTCAATATGCTCATGATCTATCCTGCTCTTTGACAGACGAAATGGGAGGCTATGCCTAGACAGACACATTGGAAGGCTACGAAAAATTCTTCGCTATGTGAGAGGCACAGCTACTTACGGTCTTAGGTATGATGGGCGGTTTGATATTCCAGTATTACAAGGCTATGTTGATTCAGATTGGGAAGGTTGTGTTGATGACAGGAAATCCACCACGGGTTATATCTTTCACCTCGGTAATGGTGCATTTTCTTGGTCAAGTAAGAAATAGGAGACAACTATCTTATCTACAACAGAAGCCGAATACAAAGCGCTATGCTCAGCCACACAGGAAGCAATATGGTTGAGAAGAATGTTAGAAGATATTGGCAGCCCACTACAATCAGGTGTGACAAAAAGTACGGGGTTCGGGTTCATGGGCATGGGAGCATTTTGGGGCCGCATCCACATTGCCTAAAGATTGGGCTATGGATTTGTAATGGCATAAATCCATCATCCACAACTAGCAACTTGATAGACTTCATCCCCTTCATCGGTACGTAGAGCTTTTATCATTCTTGAAGTTTGAGTTTTTGTGAATTCTTCGAACTACTTAAAGAACTTAAAGGATTCAAATTTGTTCTTCTTTTGAAGAGTGAGAATGGTCTATTTTGAATGGAGTTCTAGAATGCTTGCCTATAATGCAACTTTTACAAATTTGAGGAATTGACTTACTGGCTGTGTTGCAGCGGATCGCGATCCGGAAGGATTTCGATCCGGATCGCGCATTCTGGATCACTCGCGTTCAGGGACCAGAAACGTTGTCCCGGAACGCGAAAAAAATTTCAAATTTTTTTATGTGGGCCGCGAGCAGGCAGCCTGCGGCCCACATAAAAAAAATTTGGCTTCTGAGAGTTGGAGAGTGAGAGAGAACAAGGATGAGGAGGTGATGGTGGATTGTGGGCAGCGTGGGGCATCAATTCGTGCGTGATCAAGACGGTGGAAGCGACGAGGTGGTGGCATTTGTCTCCAAAACGATTTTAGGTAAGTTTTGACTTCAAACCTTGGTAGCTCATAGAATGAGTTGTAGGCAATGTAATGAAGTGGTTTTTGGTTTCAAATCATCTGTATTGAACCCCACAGAGATGCTCATGCTGTTAGTTTTTCCCATTTTTGCTTGTATCAAAAGATATGAATCTCATGCCACTTTTCCATGTGTTTTTGACTCTTTTTGCAAACTAGCTTATAATCATCTGATTGGATGCAATTTTAGGCTAAACTGTGTTTCTTCATGCCCTCAAACATGCTTGTGCTGATATTCGCATCAATCCGAATGTTGTTGCTACCAACAGAATACTGACATGTGATTGTTTGCTTCCGCTTTTGCAGGTCTGATACATAAGCTGAGTCACACGATCTGATACATTGACAGATTCACACGATACCGGTCCTTGGTAGAGGCATTTGATTAGAGGTAGAGTTGACAGAGGGGGATGTGGCTACGCACCAGGGATCTGGTGGCCGCAGATGGAGATGCCTGCATTGTGGCGGCATCTTTACTAGTTCTCTTACCAGGGTTAGGGCCCATTTGCTACGACTCACCAGGCCAGATGGGCGGGGGATGGGCATACTCGCATATCAGATGCAGAGGTGGAGAGATTGATGGACACATACGGGCATGACGGTACATCTCTTGAACCTTTGAGACCATCTCAGAGTGCTGATACTGGTATAATACAAATCTTAGTTTGACATTTGCTAGATACTCCTATGATTTAAATGGCCGAGTCTGAAATGCCAAAGCAGAGCCAAATTAGTAGAAGTTCAAGTATGAAGAGCTTTGCTATTAGTAGAATAACAATGGCTTAATTTATAGAGGTAGCCACACCTTTTACCAAAAGCTAAAATTTTCTTGTTCTTACTAAGAATGGTGCAACTTTCAGTATCAAATTCAACCTTATAACCTAAATCGACTATCCTGCTAATTGAGAGCAGAATTTAAGTAAGATTTGGAACATGAAAACATTGGATAATAACTTGACATCACCATTTTGAAATTTTAGTTTGATAGTACCTTCACCTTTTATACTATGAGAAGATTTGTCACCTTGTTGTACAACTTTGGAATAAGTGAAGGGCTTGAAATCATTAAACTAGTCGAGATGGTGAGTCATGTGTTGAGTTGCTCCCTAGTCCAAATACCAAGAGTCATAATCTTGGAGTTCTTTAGATTTGGTCATAAAGACAACTTATCTTCTTCTCCTTGTTAGACTTGGGTCAGTTGACTGTTGTCAGCAATATTGTCTACCTGCTGAAACTGCTTCTTCCTTTCGTTGTTGTCTTTTAGGGTTTTGCAGTCTTTTATGACATGACCTGACCTCTTGCAATATTTGCAAAGTAGATGTTGTCTTGGCTAAGAAGATGATAGTTCTAGATTCGATCTTGACTGATCCTTGCTCATCCTTTCAAATGATTGATCAAACTTGCTGATTTCTTGAATCTATACTTTGAATTTTTTCTTGAATATAGACTTTGAGATTCTAAGCCTGAAGTAAAAGATGATCCATGTCTTTTGATCTCTTCTTGAAGTTGAATTGAGATTACTCTATAAGAGTCTGGCCTTGTTAAGTTCCGTAGGACTTTTGAACTTGTCACGGTGGGTTGAAATAGAGTTAGCTTCAAACAATCTAATTGTAAAGAACTACTTCCTCAAATGAAACTTGGCGGTCACATCTCTAATGCCATAGAGTGTAGCTAATATGTCCCAAGCATCTCTGGCTATCTGAGTTGTTTCGATATGGTTGATCTAAGCATCATTGATGTTGAGAGTGATCTTCCCATCTCTCTGTCTCCATTTGTTAATTACCACTGGATCGTTCTCTGGCTTTGTCTTAGTGCCTCAATGATATCCCATAGTTTTTAGAAAAACTACCTTGATCTTGCTTCTGGAAATGGTGGTTATCTCGATTGAGTTTCTCAATGAGAGATGCACTAGGGTTAATATCCATCTTGGAGATCGATTCTCTAACAAAACTTAGAGACTGAATGATGCTTGATGAGTGTACACTTCCAGTTAGTGTCTTGACAGAAATAAGACACTGATCCACTCTGATATTGAGCAACTTAGAGAAGCCACTCTGATACCATATTAAATATATAGAGGACATTAGAATTACTTAAACAATAAGGATCAAATTTAGCGATTGAATATCAATCATCAATGGACAATGTAATTGGAAGTAAGCTTGTCCAGAACCTGTAATGCAATAATCAGCTAGCAGAGATGATGAAGGAAAATATGGAATTGCATAATAGTAAAAAATAAAGAATGTAATCAATGATATGAGACAAAAACTGAAGACTCAGATTAAGCAAAACAATTTTTAAATATCAAAGTATACAAAAACTAGAGAAGATGCATTAATTATGCACTTCTACCTTACGCTTGACTAATTTCTACTGCGCACTTGGCACGTCTTCATAAGTGTGATCTACTGCTAGTAAATTCGTATCTGACTTCTTGTAAATGATTACAAACAATTAAACTACTGCTAACTAATTTGTCCTATGTTAGATAACCATCACTTTGACCTCTGATCGCTAAGTACATGGTAGGTGAATGTCAACTTCCCGTACAACAACTGGCAATCCTTTGGATCAAAATCGGATCGTGACCTAGATCAAAATAGACACAGAGTTGAAATAGACACTTGGGTCAAAATAGACATTGGATCAAAATAGTCTAGGGTTGAAATAGACACATGGGTCAAATTTTGGATTTCAACTCTAGGGATTGAAATAGAGTCCGAGTCGATTTGACCCGTTGATTCAAGCCAAGAATTGAGATGGTTTTTCAATTTTCAAGATCGAAACAGATGACCACCAAGATTGTGTAGAAACTATAGACTATGTAGAATCTTGAGTATGTCTACAAGTTTTTGACAGGTCCTAAGAATGGATTACAAGGGAATTCCATTAGTGTCAATGCCTGAAGAAATAGTCATTGGCATACTGGTGAAGATAGGAGTGCATTATGTTCTCACATTTGTGGTGATGGATCTATCCAAATCACCTGTTGATTACTGTGCTTTACTAGGACAACCATGATTAAGAGTTTCTAATGTAATTCATGATTGGGAAGCAGGAAAGATAACTTAGAAATAGAGAACAAATAGTCAAAGTTGATCCATCAACAAGAGCAATGAAGTCTGTGTTCTAGAACTACAAGGGACCATCCTATTGATCACCAGAAAGAAAGACAACCCTAACTACTCATTATGACTCTCAGATCGATACAGTACTTTGGGAAGAGACATTAGCAATAGTGGATTGCATGACTAGTTGCAATTGCAAAGGAGATTTGAAACTAGTTCAAGCACCATCAAAGAGAAATATCATGGATATGCCAATGATTTCTGATGTGATTCTTGTAGACATTTATTGCATTTTACAGGAACTAGTCTTCGCAAAACAAGGTTTCTCAGGCCAGCCACGAATTTGTATGGATCCACTCAGATATGGTGAATGCACGCGCACGATTCTTAACAATCCTTTATACAAGCCTATGTGTGCATCAACACTACAAAATCCTCCATCCAAAAAGCCTATTGTATAGGAGATCCAACGTAGAACACATGGTAATGTAGAGCAAGAACGAGGTTGAGTTTAACTCTTAGAATCATAGTTGCAGCGAAACGTGTTTCACTGGCAGTGTTTCATCGAAACGTGTTTCGAACGCTGAAACGGGTTCGAAACGGGCCCGTTTCGAAACGGCGTTTCGTTGTTCGAAACGATTGGTGAAATCGCAAATTTTTTTGCGATACAACGGGGGGCCCGAGAGGTGAGTGTTTTCACTCTTTGGCACGTTAGAAAAACCAAAGAGAGAGAGAGAGAGAGAGAGAGAGAGAGAGAGAGAGAGAGAGAGAGAGAGAGAGAGAGAGAGAGAGAGAGAGAGAGAGAGAGAAAGAGAGGGAGTGTTTGTGTGTTTGTGTGTTTGTGTGTGTGTGATGTGTGTGTGAAAGAGAGGGAGTGTTTGTGTGTTTGTGACATGTGTGTGTGTGAAAGAGAGGGAGTGTTTGCGTGTTTGTGTGCATTGTGAAGTAGAGCGAGTGTGTGTGTGTGTGTAACATGTGTGTGAACTTTCAACTTTGAGTGTGGTGGTGTGTTTGTGTGTGTGGTGGTGTGTTAAACTTTTAACTGTGTTTGTGTGTGTGCACTGTGTGGTGTGTGTGTGTGAGTCTTGAGACTGTCGTGACATGTGTGTGTGTGTGAGATTGAGAGAGAGAGAGGATAGGGATAGATTGAGGATAGATTGAGGTTAGAACTTAGAGCATAGGTTTACCGTTTTGAAATTAGAATTTAGGATTAGTTTTTAATTTGAAGTCTGAATTTAATACAGTTATTGTTTTGTTGACACTAGATAGCTATTAGCAATGCTCAGACAGCGGGATCCCTTATGGGATCACGTCACCCTTAATTCAGCTTATGGCACATCAGGCACGAAGAAGTGGACTTGCAAGTATTGCGGGAACACTTATGGAGGTGGCCCCGTTCGAATCAGGGCGCATCTTTTACGTCTTCGAGGATATGAGATCGTCGTTTGCACTTAGGCCCCAGAGTCACTAAGGATTGTCGGGATCGGGGACGACTCTCCTGCCACTACTTCAGGCACAGGTGATTCCTGAATCTTGTTTGATCAATGACATTGATTGAAAATTTGAAATTTGATCTAAAGCTAAAACTTAAAAGTTTATTCTATAACTTTAAACTTTGATTACAATTTACTAATGAGTATTAAGTAATTAGTGATTGTTCCCTGAGCTCTCTCACTGACCAGTGACTATAATTTATTACCTAAAGCCTGCTGCGTAACTAGTTAGTAGTAAGTTGTAACACCAATGTTATTGTTACAGGTGCGGCAGAGCGCCGAGATTCCCCATCGGAGCCGGCACATGTAGTCGCCACTAGCTCCTCTACAGCATCCATTCCACCTTCTTCTTCTGGAGAGACTCCTGTAGTGCCAGTTGGTGGGGCCGGCAGTAGTGCTATTGGTAGCACTGTTAGGGGACGAGGTCGAGGACACGTGAGAGGCAGGGATGTTTTTGTGACAGCCTTCCAGCAGTCGCACAGGGATGCAGCTGCTATTGCTGTTAGGAGGTGCTTTTACTTGTGTGACCTCCCTTTTCATGTGGCACAGACCCCTGCATGGAGGGATATGATGCAAGCAGTATCTCGTATCGGTGTTGAGTGGGAGGGCCCGACCATGGAGCAGCTGAGGACGAGAGAGCTACATGTTGAGCGGCAGTCCGTGGATGCTGACCTACAGCCCATTAGGAAGTCATGGGCGAGGTATACCTGTAACCTGTTACCTTACATCTTCAAAACCTTTGCACCTTGCCACTTACTACTTTACAAATTAGTACTTTCAAGTTTGAAGTTTCTAACTTTGAAATTTCAATCTCCAAATTTGCAAATTGCAAGTTGCAACTTAGTTAGTTGAAACTTGAAAGTGTTGTCAAATGTTTTAGGTTTGGATGCACTATAATATCAGATGGTTGGACCGATGCAAGGAGGCGCCATCTTGTGAATATATTGGTGTCTTCTTGCATGGGCACCATGTTTTTGAGATCCATTGATACGTCGGAGCCAGGCATGGCATTGGATGGCAGGAGATTGTTTGAGTACATCTCACAGGCCATTGAGGAGGTCGGAAAAGAGAATGTTGTCCAGGTATGCACTTGCCACTTGCCACTTTCAAGTTTCAACTTTAAAACTTTCGACATTGAGCTCTCAGCTTTGAAGTTAGAACTTAGTAAGTTACAAGTGACAACTTACATTTTGTGAATCGTGTTTATTGATTTGAACGTTGCAATTCGCACTTGCCATTTACATTTGCAATTTGCATTTGCATTTGCTTCCGGAATGCTCAATGGTGAATGTTCATTGTTCATGAGTTATGATTCGACCTTTGTCGGAATTCCAATGCAGGTTGTCACGGACAACGCGTCCAATTGTGTTGCCATGGGGAAGATGGTGAATGAGAAGTACCCTTGGATTTTCTGGAGTCCATGTGCTGCACATTGTCTTGACCTCCTAGTTGAAGACATTGGGAGATTACCCTGGGTCAAGGAGGTTGTAGAATGGCACGATTCTTGGTGAGATTTTTCACCAAGAGACAGAGGGTCTTGAGCATCTTCAGGTCCTATTCCACCTTGGATCTCTTGAGGCCTGCCCCCACTAGGTAACCAAGTTCCAACTTCCAACCTGACAACCTGTTTCCAATTTTTTGATTTGAAAATTGCAATTTTGTTTTAGCTTCAAGTTTCAGTGCTCATAGAATTTGAATTTTGCTATATAGTATAGCCTGCTTGTTGCCTATAGGCTATGACCAATTACAAATCTTATTTCATGATTTTCATCCTAGGTTTGCCTATATGCTCATTGTTTTGGAGCGGCTCGTAAAAGTGCATGGAAGCCTGAGGATGACAGTGGTTTCACCCCATTGGGCAGAGTGGGGCCAATCACGAGAGGCCAAGGCCAGGAGATTTGAGGCGATCGTGATGGGGACTTCATTTTGGGATGATGCACGCTCCATTGTCATATCCATGCAGCCTATCTATAGCGTGCTTCGCCTTACTGATAGAGAGGGTTCCACCTTAGGCCTTCTTTATGAGTTTATGGATAAGCTGGGAGAGCAGCTTCAGAGTTGCACCACCATGGCTCCTGACAGGTATATTACTAGAGTCTAGTAACTACGTTAAAAGTTTCAAAGTTAATTCTTGAATCTTCAATGTTCATTGTTCATTGACATTCATGATTAGAATTTAGTTAAAACTTAATAGTTCTTGAATCTTGACTCTTGAGACTTGAATGCTCAAGCCTCAAACTTCACTCCTGAGTCCTGACTCCTGATTGTTTGCAGGCTGGAGGAAGTAAGGGGCCTATTTCTAGGCAGATGGCAGTGGTTCCATCAACCTCTGCATGTCGTGGCTTGCTTGCTTCATCCACTATGGAGGACGGAGGATCAATTCCTTGATCGAGAGCTCAGGCAAGGATGGCATTCCTACGTCGCCTCTATCTATCCTGATCCCAGGGATCAAGATGCACCCATGGATGACTTGAATTTATTTAGGTATGTACTATGTACTATGTAATTAGTAAATTGTAATATGTATTCAGGACCCAGGTATGTAATATCATATATGTATTCATCTATGTAGTATGTATATGTAATATGTATGAACTTTGAAGTCTAAGGCTTAAGCTAGCTGCTAGTTAAAACTTAATAGTAGTAATTTGTAAGCATTTAGTATTTACTAATATATTTTGAAATTTGAATGGTGATGAATGTTGAATGTTCAGGACCGAGCGCCTCGATTTCGGTCATGCAGCTGCCATGCTGAGGGAAGGGCAATTGCGCCCTGTTTCATGGTGGATGAAGTATGGGAATGATGTTCCCAAGTTGCAGAAACTTGCCATCCGCGTCCTCTCACAAGATTGCGCAGCAGTTGCATGTGAGAGAAATTGGAGTGTGTTCTCTCTGATTCATACGAAGAGGAGGAACAGACTTTCTACTGCGCAGCTGGAGAGGTTCGTGTATGTGGATGCCAACCTACGGCTTGTGAAGAAGCTAAGAGAGACTGGGGAGCCCATACAGGTAATGAATCATGATTCATGATTAAATCATTAATCTGAATTCTATAGAGTCTAGTATGTACCATGAATCATGATTTGTCTAGATAGTAAACTCTAGACTCTACACTAAGAAGTTAGAACCTTCAGGCTTCAAGTTTCAACTTTCAACATTTACATTTCAAATTTGCTATTTTTTTTAAATCGTTTACCAGTAGTGCATTGCGCAGGGCCTACCACTCGAGCTGCAGCACGCAAGACCAGGAGCGCAGGAGAGGGCCCGAGCCATGCAGCAGTCTCAGACACATCTGAGAGTCCCTCTAGCTCTGACTCAGATGAGGAATCCACCACTGAGGGTGAGGGATCGGATGAGGGTGACTCTGATGATGGGGAGGATGACATTGAGCCCGAGGACATGCCAGTGCCTCCACGACGACAGCGTCCGAGGCGGGCAGCTAGAGGCTAGAGCCTGGATGGGCATTGGGGGGGGGCACTCACTGCTCAGTACTCACTGCTCAGCATAGATCATAGATGATAGTTATTAGTGGCATACTCTAGGCTGAGGGATCTAGCATAGTAGTTATACATATTACTGTTTACATATGACAGTTGACTTCAGACTCATGGGGCCTCAGGCTTGAGCCTTGAGGGCCGAGGCCACGCTTGACACTCTTGTTATTTATGCAGCATGATTATTGATAGCATCATTGCTTTTACAGTTTATTTTAAACTTTAAAGTTTAAACTTTTGACTCTTGAATTGTAGTTTGTGATTCACTGAAGTCTGATTTGTAAATTCAAAATTGTTTGTAGTTACTTATTACTTAATACTAGTTAGAACTTACTACTTACTACTTAGAAGTTAGAACTTAGTGCCCACTGCCAACTTGAAGTTACTTCCAAGTTAGTGGTCACTAGTCAGTGCATTGTAATTTGTAATTTGTAAGTTGTAACTTGTAACTTCAAACTTGTAAGTACTAACTAGTAACTTCTAAGTAGTAAGTATTAAGTAGTAAGTTGAAAGTTGAAAGTTCTAACTTCTATAGATAATAGTTATTAGTTTGTAACTTTACTGTTTAAACTTTACAATTTTTGGAAGTTCCTGGATGTTTGAAAATTGAGACTGTAATATGTATGATGAATGGTGACAATATCAACAATTGACTGAGGAAAGTGTCAAGTGAGCACTGAGTCGTGACCAGTTGGCAGTGACCACATACTGAATCCTGATACTACAGCTTCTCCTCTTGAATTGCATTCTCTAGAGCATTCTCATGAAATTGGATGTATCTACTTGTTACTAGACTGTCTATGACATGCGTAAACAATCAAAAACACATTCAAAAAAAAAAAAAAACCCTAAAAAAGAAATCCCGTTTCGAACCGGATTCAGTCGTTTCAAACGCGTTTTGAAACGACGTATGAAACGAGCCCTCAAAACATTGTTCATTGGGTTTGCGTTTCGCGAACCGCGATTCTCCGAAACGCGTTTCAAAACGCGAAACGTGAATAAAAAAAAATTGGGAAAAATAGCTTATGGCTGAAATTTTTTTAGGGGAGCAATGGTCAAACCAGCGTTTTGCCTCTCAGAAGTGCAATAGATAGGGCACAAACAAATCTTATTTTTAGTAGCTATTTGGTTGTTATTTGCTCTGGTTCTCAGTAAAGGTTATTGCTATTGTTTGGGCTATCAACTCTATGGATGATGATCACTTTTGCAATCATTTAACTGGAGATGTGAGTGCAATGTGTATACAGTTGGGGGCATAAATATTAGACCTTATCGGCACGCATTTGGACCCCCATTTTTATCTACGAGGGGGGTGCAGGGGGGCAGCGGCCCCCCCTGCTACTGTTGTCGGGGGGGTCCAAGCGAGGTACAATTGCTCTACAGTTCTCTGTCTCTGTCCCATTAGAATCATCTGTGATCGTAACGAACAGGCTAGAGGTTAGTTTTGAATTTTTATCCTTGACAGAATCCAACATGGATTAATGCACCTAAACTTGACCGAATTGTATCAGAAATGCTTGGCAAGTGTAGGAAATAGAAGCCTAAGGATCCAGGATCTTAACTATTCAATCACACAAAACATTCTCAAAAGAAAGAGAGAGATGGCTAGAAACTCTCTTGTAGAAACTCGTGGACAGCCAAGGAGAATAGTCAGTATTGCTTACAAAAGTGTCACATACAAATGGGATGCACACATATATATAGTCCAAGATGACTATCTAACTTCATGACTGTTGGCTGTCCAACTACTTGACTATTGGCTTTCCAACTACTTGACTATTGACTATCCAACTTTCTATAAGTTACATAGGAAGAATAAGGTACCTCCAATATGTCAAGTTGGGGTACTTAATGTCACAATTAGGCCTAGTGGACCCATGAGTCCCTACCAAGTTAATTTCATACTAACTTAGCTAACTCTAAGTTTAGTAGGCCTAAAATAATAAATGACCATGGTTACACAACTCTCGACCTTTTGGGTCAAAGTAACCTATGGTAAAGTAAGCAATTCCATTTACATTCCAACACCCTCCTTAAATGGAAATGCATAACATAACATGAAGTAACTTCTCGAAAGAGAAAAATGCAACTTGTTGTCCGAACTTCATGTCGCCAAATAAACTTCGCACCGAAGTAGTCGAAATCTCATCCCCAATCATGTCCAACATATAAAAGGAAAAGAATGCGTAATAATGAAGCATCAAGTCGAAGGGTGAGGATTTGCATGCTCCATCTGAAGTAGGGAACCAACATAAACTCGGCAATAAGTCGAAACATGGACCTGTAATCCATCATAGGCTCCCACATCATTCGAAAATACTTCTTACCATAAGGACAATAAAAAAGAGTACCAAACTCTTTTGGCATCACATCCTCCCGAACCTTACTATCAATGACTTGCTCACATAGAATAGGCGATGTACCAACATCATGATGAAGAGTAAGTGTAGAACCAAAAAAATCAGCAAGAGGTACTGATTTTAAAGAGGCATGTGCCTGCCTTTCGTAGTAAGATATTTCTTTGTTGTCCTGCAAAGTCTCCAATAGCCGACAAGGAACTATTATGGGCTGTTCAACACTTTGCTGCCCAAAGTGTTCCCAACACGGACCATGTTGTCCATAATCTTCCGCAGGCTGTTCCTGAAGCATAATGAACTGCTCATGATGTAAAATGGGCTGTAAATGACCAAAAGAAGATGACTGAACCTGCTGTCCAACGTCTTCTTCATAAAAATTTGGCAAACTATCAAGAGATGCATCAACGATGGTGTCATCAAAGCTGTCCCTTGAAGAGGTATGGGATGACATAGAAGATTCTCCAAGTAATGAAAAATTCTCTCCATTCAAATGCTCACTCTTAACACTTTGAACAAAAGTACTGATTGACACATGTTGATTCCCTCCTCGATTAGTACAAAATGGTTCCAAAGAGTGCTCGAATTTTTCAGCCTTTGCTAAAACATCAAATTGAAAAGGTTTCGCATGAAACTTTTCACTAATGCATCCATCATATGCATCAACTTGCGGTGACTTGAAAAAAGAAGATTGTTTCAACATCTGCTCAATGTATTGTTGTTGAGAGACGAAGATTCCAGCCCCATGTGGAAGATCAACAAGAACTCAAGTGTGGTTCTTCATGAGTGAGTTGTACTCCTCTTGCATCGCATCCTCCCAACATTTTACTCCTCTGGCCTGCTCATAAAAAACAGGTTCTACTGCACCATCCTCAATAGAAGTTAGAGCAAAATCTGAAAAATCAGCAAATTCTACTGATTAGCTACACAGTAATAATGCTCTTGATTAGAGCTTTCATCTGATACCCATATTGCCCAAAAAAAAAAACACGTTTCTAAGTGTTTCTACCAAAAAACCCAAAACACTTTTCTGGACCGCATTTTGGCACGCGTTTCGGTGTCAAACATGATGAGCATGCACGATACATTTGGATCCATATTGATGGGCATTGCATTGGCTTGGATAGCGACCTCTTTGTTGTGGGCTGCTCCAATCCTCCTTTGCTGAGAGTAATGATTGGACAGCCTCATAGCAATGACTTCTACAGATCAACTTTCTATACATGCCCTGACTTGGAAGTTAGCAAAATATCTGATGATAGCTTGGGATCTATTATTTCATATGGTGAGTATTTGTTTCAGCTAGGTGAAGCCCATGAGCTAGCCATTTATGATGGACTAGCTTGTTGGCATGATTCTGGCAGGTATACTTATCATCCCCACAATGGTGATCACAGTGTTGTTGATTATTTGATGGGGTCATATCCACCATGCTACTCTCTCTCACCACTCTTTTCTCTCCTTCAATCTTGGTATTATCTCATTACCACAGTTCCCCCATCCCACACATTACAGTGCACCCAGATATACCTATGACCACTTGTATATGCCAGTTTACCAGGAATCTTTGGCTTCACCATTTCCCACATAATATTCCACTGGAGTCATAGGCCTCCTTCCTCACCACTTTGCTCCACACTATAACCTCATTAGCCTTCCCTTCAAGGCCCACAAAAACAAATCAGCTAATTCTATTTCATCATGATCCCTTCACCCTCCCTAGTTTGACCGTGAATGTCGTTCCCATTTCGGTAAAATAGGGTTGTTATCTTTCACCTTCTTTCCTGGCATATCCAGACCCCAGGTGTGTGGGACTCTTATTGAGAGAGATGTTTATGCTACGAGCATCTCTTTTACCTTGCATGATGTTCATAGTCAAACTCTCATCACACATTTCTTAATAGAGGGGAGGTATCAGAGGATGAGATTGATATCCCGACAAGGCAGAAGGCTTTGAAGACTCAGCGACTAACCAGATCAAGATGTGCAGTCCGTTCATAACCGTCAGCCAGAGCCTTATGACGGCCTTCAGCCTCTTGATGAGTCACTCGTCAGCCTCCAATGCTCATCTCACAGTCTATCACTCGCTTTTTCAGATCAGCTACTCAGTGATTTGGTTTTTCTTTAGTTGCTTTCCTCAGCAAAGCTAGTGGATAAGCTCTTGCATCTGTACCTCAGCAGAGCAGGAGGTTAAGCTCTTGCATCTCCTTCTTGCATAAAGAGAGATTGTTGGTTTATTGTAATTAGTTGACTTTTGGTCGAGAGATAGTTGGTGAAATAAGTCCTCACACAAACATTGCTCCTATTTGTATGTACTGTACTTTTGTCTTTTGTGCCTACGGGCACTGCACGGACATTAATAAACTCTCTCTCTCTCTCTCTCTCTCTCTCTCTCTCTCTCTCTCTCTCTCTCTCTCTCTCTCTCTCTCACACACACATTCCCACCTTTCCCCCTCACTTACCTCAAGTTTGACCACACGTGACATGTCATTATGACATTGGTACATTATTTGAAAAATTCTTATTCAATATGTCTATGTGGGAAATTCAAGAAATCTAAAAACAATGGCACAAATTTAGGGAGGCCTAAGTTCTAGAATATTTCTAGATTCACATTGCTTTTTGAATAAAGATGCTCATGAATGACAAAAAGTTCAGGTAGGTCAAGATGGTCTATAGCCTAAAAATCACATCATAGGCTTAAGTCACCTCGATTCTAAATTTAAAGTTTAATGTTCACTTTCTACCTGATTATCCTCTCTATCAAAACTGACGGTACTGACAGGTTCAAAAAGCTACCAGATCTTAGAGGGCAGTGGTACCATTTGCTGGCAAACTTGCAGACAGTCAATACTCAACAGGAGTAACAAAACAAAGGTCAAACTACAATCAGTGGCTAAGATTGTTTGCATTCTAGATAAATTTAAAGCCTCATCTTGAGCCCATCCATTTTCATGTCTAAATTCGGTATGCAGCAATCCAATATACACAAATAAGATGTAGAAAAAGCTATCTATGAGGAACGTTTAGGCTCCCAGAACATACCCGAGGGAGAAAAACGAAGTCTTCTAGTCAACTAGGATATAAAAATGCAAAAACAGTTCAGTTTCCATAAGAACCAAAAGCATTGTCAAGATTGATTACCAAGTGTGGTTTCTGGTTTCCTATATTCAAAAGAATAATCCTTCCGAATTTTCAAGCAAACAAATATAGAGATGCAAATAGGCTGCCATTGAAGACTATAAACTTTAGTGGCAAAAGAAAAGGACGGTAGCAGGATGAACTTAATCTTGTACACTCTACGCAGAAGCAAAAAGAGCAGAGAAAATCAGAGAAAAGACTATTACGGTGGATCCTGCCCAGGAAATTCAGCTCTATCAGGCCCCAAACGCCCCCACAGTGGATCATTAGGTCCTGCAAATATGCATAGACATATTCATTAGATTATATGTACCCCAACTCTAATTTGAAATGCCGAAGTGTTTAAGGAAAATATTCATTTACCGTGGGACTACATCTGAGACAGTCATAGAAATAATCACACAAGGCCTACAAACCTAGAAGGACTCCACCAGGACCACCAAAATACCCAGGATCTCTCCTGAATAGACAAACACCACCAATAATCAGCAACAGTATATTTGGGAGCATCTACAATGGTGAAATTCAACAACACAATATCTATAACTCTTTAGTAATTGACATTGTACAAGCTTGACAGGACTGTAAGTCACCAAAAGGCTCCTTTTAGTACGAAGTGAACTTATACAACACGTACTGTACAATTAGAGTTGGTAGCTGAATGCATAAAATATTTTCATATTGATCATCTATCAAACTTATAATGCATAGTGCCCCACATTTGTTGGTTTGGCACAAAACAGTAAGAAAAAACAAGTTTCAAAAACTTTTGCATTGTTTCAGCAAGTACGTTCATGATGACCTACAATTAGTTCTAAGTGTGTAAATACAAGGTGTACTTAAGACAGCAAAAGCCACTCTAAGGCTACCTCGGCTGGAAAACTCCTGCCCCAGGCCCTGGCATTAAATCACTACCTCCATAGGCTGGAATTGGAGGAAATGAAGGCCGCATCGACCTGCAATAAGTCTTCCAGATAATGCTTAGTTCAACTGGCAAACACAGCATCCACTGGGCACACTTGCGATGATTATGTTAGTATCAACAACCTTAAAAACGAAGGAATAGAAGGCATGTCACATCAACCTATAAGACACTGTTACAAAATCCATATGCAAGCAATTGCTCTATCAAACACCAGCATCAAATGAAGTATTAGCGACCATCATTTGCACACATTCAAATGAGCTACAGGAACCTATTATTTACCAAATCCCTCTATCAGAAACCAGCATCGAAGGGTATTATAACAAGCTATCATTTGCACATAGCTTTAAAATCCATGACGAAGGAAACACCATAAATCTAAACACAATTTTTTATCATGAAGGGCAAGCTGGTCGTACCTGACATTTCCAGAATACCATAGAACAGGAAAACTCAGATGAGTGATGGAGCAAGCAAGCATGAAGCACAAAGGATATTCAAGAATTGCAATGTACAACACAAAGTACAACACCTCAGATGATAGTTTCCAAAAGCTGGATTATCTCATCGTGTCCACACACATACGAAACAAGCTACTCTTAACTTGAGATTTCGGCCCTTCATGTTTCCATGAACCATGAGACTCCTGGCAAATGCGCTCCTCTCTCGGAATACCATGGAACCTCTCAGGCCAGCTGATGTGATGATAGGCGGAGCTGTCCCAATGTAAATCTGAGGTTGCGTGATAATACCAAGTCCAAATAGTGTGGCAAAACTGGGAATCCTACTATGTCTAGCTCAATCAAATGAGTTTGGTATAGTTGGGCTTAACCCCAAGTTGTCGCCTACAAGTACAATCAAGATATGCCCGACATAGGAAGCGTCTGATATACTAATGAGTAACCAAGAAAGCTCTGTACTGTAGATACCAAATGACTCAAGGAGGAGGTGGGGTGCCTGAGAGAACCATGACAGCTTGTATCCCTGATCATGAAAATAATGTGAAGAAGCATTGCTATCTGTGTATATCTCCCATCTGCACCTGGAAGTTCCTTAACTCTCTGAATATACGCAATAAGCTGGAAAGTTGCGTCTATTTGTACAGGTGGAACAGCAAACTCGGCAAGGAGGATCTCGTGTGGAACAGAGGGCTTCTGGTAATAGATCCTAACACCACAGTAGGGCAAACACTAACTGAGCCACCCAACCTTGCCTACTCCCTGATATAGAGTAAGCCCCTCCTAGCCCAGTGTGAGGACTGGGTAGCATGCTACTGCCAAGTGTCGGCCACGTGGCACTGACGTGGCCGACTGCACGTCGGGACCAAACTGGGGGCCCTATCCTGCTGACAGGGTCCCCTAGGCTGTGTTAGGCCGCCATGGCTATGGACCGTGCTGGGGCACACTACTCACACTGTCTTGCCCTGTTGGTCATGTACGCTGGACACGACCCTGACTGTGGTATCTGACCTATCTGTGTTCTCTAGGGTTCGGCACTGGTTACGAGCTCGTAACACTCCCTCCCCCTTAAGAACCGTCTTGGTCCTCTAAGACAAAGTCTGGAAAAATCTTGCGAAGGACGCTGCCTTCTTTCCCAAGTGGCATTCTCAACAGGCTGATCATTCCACTTAACCAGATATTCTCGTATAGAGTATGACGAGTCTGCGTCTCTCTCTACATCAAGAATCTCCTCTGGTCCATGTGGAGTTGTTGAGGATCCAAATGGGAGAACTAGAACACTTCCCCTACCAGATTGTCTGATCTGGCTAAGGCTTTTGTCAAACTGACTTACATGAAAGACTGGAAAAACCTTACTGTTGTGTGGGAGTTCTAGTTCATAGGTGACCTCGCCTAGTCTCCTACTGATGGTAAAGGGACCAAAATACCTTGGAGACAACTAGCACACACTCCTGATTGAGGGTTTTAGAGTCAACTGGGACTCTCAAGTAGACTTTCTCACCAGTGGAGAACTGCACATCCCGTCTGTGTGGATCTGCATAATGCCTGGCTCGCTCCTGGGACTGTCTAATGCTACGCTTAGCATGTTCTATCATCTGGTTTAGGTCCTCTAAAAAGTTTCTGGCTCCTTCAACTTTTTCTTGTTTAAACCCTACAGCTGTGGGTGAGCGTGGCTGAAAACCGTACATCAGCATAAATGGGCTGTATCCCGTAGCTGAATGTTTGGTACTGTTGTAAGCAAACTCTAATATCGAGAGATACTCCTCCCAAATAGTCTGCTTCTTGCTGACGTAGCACGAAGCATATCCTCCAGCACTTGATTTACCCTTTATGTTTGACCGTACGTCTGTGGATGGTCGGTGGTACTCATATTATGTTTAGTATGGAGATGATGGAATACTGCCCTCCAAAAATTTCCAGTAAACTTACTGTCCCAGTCGCTGACTATTTGGGGGCCGGAAGGTAGACCGTACAATTTAAATAGCCCGTCTACAAACACCCTCGCTAACTCTGGAGCTCTAACGGTTGTTTTGTGTCGGAATAAAATGAGCCATTTTGGTCAGACGGTCAACTGTGACCCATATAGCGTCATTACCCTTTTGGGTTTTAGGCAGGCCTACTATAAAATCCAAGGAGATACTCTCCCATTTACCCAGCTGGTATTTCTAAGGGATGCAACAACCCTCCTGCCTTTAAACGCTCTCTTTATTTACTTGACATTTCTGGCAACTGGTTAACATACTGGTGGACCGTCCTTTTTCATACTGGGCTAGAAAAATTGCCTACGAAGAAGCTCATAGGTCTTCTGTATGCCTGGGTGTCCCGCGCTAGGATTGTCATGACATTCATATAGGGACCTGCTTGCCTATATCCTCTGAATTGGGGGACACATACTCTATCTCTATAGAGCAAGTACTCATCCTGAATGGAATACTGTTTCCATTTGAATCCTGAGTCAACTGACCCTCAACCACTTGGGGTTTGCTTGGGTAATACTAGGCTCAGAATCCTCAACGTTCATCTGACGACATATACTCGACTCATCATCATCCTCAACGGAAGCTGCCGTATTCTTGATTGAACTGGCAACCAGCCCCGGGAACTGGTTCTGGAGTCTGTAACTGTTTGTTCTTGGACTGAGTTCCAATAGTAGAGAAGAATGCATCATGGCTGGCTATTCCCTCTCAAGGACTCGAGTAACTCATTTCGAATCTGGGTAGAAAACTCAGCTCGTTTATCATAGGCAATCTGCTAATGGGCATCTGCTAGAGACGTATTGAATTTCCACGTCTATATTTGATTATACCATGTCAAACTATTGCATCAACTCTGCCCAACGAGCTTTCCGACCTCTAAGCTCAGGTTGATTGCAAAGGTATCTGAGACTCTCATGGTCTGTCAGGACCTCAAAGTTGGCACCATACAAATAATGCCTCCAAGTCTTAAGGGCATGGACTATAGAAAAGAGTTTCTTTTCATAGGCACTGTACCTGGTCTGAGCTGGCTCGAGTTTTTTACTCTCGAACGCAACTGGTCGTCCACCCTGAGTTAGCACAGCACCTACTGCAAAGTCGCTAGCATCTGTTTCAACCACAAATGGCTATTGGGGTCGACGACCTTTG
>MU836582.1:0-26823 GCA_029204225.1 Diphasiastrum complanatum
TTCATCTTTGCTCTTTAGTAGATAGATCCAACAAAATCTACTAAAATCATCAGTGAAAGTTACATACATCTTAGCTCCACTATTGCTAATTGTAGTAATTCTATGAATATCTGAATGTACAACTTGAAAAGGCTTTGTAGATCTAGATGTAGATTAAGTATAAAGTAGTCTATGTGACTTTGACAAAGCACAAGACTCACAAACATGATTGATACTTTTTAAGGAACTTGGAAGACCACTCACAACTTTCTTCCTAGCCATTACCTCCATTAAAGTTGAGGTGTCCCATACTTTTATGACAAACCTCTTGAATAGGTATTTGCCCTCTTGCAGCACATATTTCATATTGAAGAAGTCTCAAACTTCAGGACCTTCAAAATGACACCAAAATCATGTTATTTGGACATATAGGCCACAATTGGCTATTTTAGGCTATTGGTGCCCTAAAATTGGGTCCTAAGTTCTAGAGAGAGAGAGAGAGAGTCATCTCTCTCATCTATATTAGGCTGAAATTCATGGAGAACAGGTTGGAGAAAATTTATGTATGGTTCATTGAGATCAGTAGATCATTGTCATTGTTTCTTCCTCCACTGAGAGCATTGTCTTGTGTATTGTCTTCAAGCTTTTGTGTATGATCTTAAGAGGTTTTCAAAAGTGGTAGGTTGTTGTTGGCACCCTATTTTTTGTTATTTTTGGCTACCATCAATACCTTTTATTAGTTTCCTTTGTCTCTTGAATGCTTTGTCAAGTTCATGTGTATCAAAGGTAGCATTAGGATGCTTTGCCATTTCTAGCTTTTGTAGCTTGTTGTGCAAAGATCTTAGCCAAGTATTTTGGGAGTTTGAATCCATTCAAGATCCACTTTTTCCATATGGTATCAGAGCTAGTTGGCTGTTATTTCTAGTAAGGTTTCCATTATGGTGGATGTTTGATCAAGTTCTAGCATGATTATGCATTGCATTGTTGATCAAATCTTACTAGCCTTTGTTTTGTGAGTTGAACTTGTGGATCAAAAGCATATTTCAAGTCTATTGAAGATCAGAGACTAAGAAGAAGCTATTTTGGATCAGATCATCATCTAATCATTTGTTGATTGTGAGGCTTGTGCATATTCAATACTAACAATGTTCTTTTCATTCTATTGTTGACAATCTCCATTTTTTGGATGAACACTCTCCTTAAGTGAATGAGCCTTTTCCTTAAGTGGATGAAAAATGCTCTTTTGAGTGAGTTTGTAATTCTCCTAAAGGCTGAGCAAAGCTCCCATTTGGATGAAAGATCCCCTTTTTGGGTGAATATATTGTAAGCTCCATTGTGAAGAGCATATTGTAAAGGTTGTCATCAATTTTGGCATCAATTTTGGTGTACTTTGTTGAGCATGTAAGTAACTCTCCTTATGTAGTTTGATTGGAGCATTTGATAGAAGGTTTTAACCATTATTCAAATGTGTTTTCAGGTTTTTAACAGGTTGAGGAACATTCTCATGTGAAGTGATCTTAGATCTCATCTAAACATCAAGATTTGACAAGCTAGTGAAGCTAGTCTTGTGATTCACTAAGTGTGGTCTTTTATTCACCTCCAAAGCTTGTATTTATCACTTGCTGGAGTTTATAGACTTCTAGAAGTGTGGTTTACATGTGGTTTTATAGGTTGAATCAATATCCTAGTGTTTTAATCATATGTTGATTAAGTTTGTTCAATTCTAGGTATTCTTGGCAGCCTAGTCTTGTGTATTTTCTAAGAATGCAAGTCACTCTTCATACCATAACTTGATTTGGTCACTTGCTGGAAAGTTTGAGAGGTTAAGCAAGAGTGTGTTCAAGCTAGTTTGAATTTGTTTTTTATTTTAGTGTGTGCAAAGTGTTGCATGTGTCTCAATCTTCCTTTCTATGCTTGGAAACCATCCAAGTTCAAGATAGAAGTGTTTTAGGGTCCTAGACCTTCTGAGATTTCCTTATCTATCATTTGTTGAAAGAAAAGTGAGTGCATTAGGACAGAACCTAAAAGTTGAAGAATCATTATATTTATGCTTCCAATGGAATCATGTTAGAAACTAATGATAGGTTGAGTTCATCAAACTACTCTACCTGGAAAGTGAGGATGGAGTCCTTACTTGACTTGAATCAACTCATGGACATATTTGCAGGCCCACGATTCAAGAGCAACAAAGGCTTCATATCATTAAAATGGATGTTACCAATGAACTTCTCAAGGAAGTTGGTAAGTTTCAAAGTGCAAGTGAGGCGTGGAATGTCTTGAAGAAACTCTTTGAATCAAAGTCCACATCTAGGGTGTTGACCCTAAGGAGGCAAATATCTTCTAGTAGACAAAGAGCAGGAGAAAGCGCTCATGCATTTTTCTTGAGGGTTAAGTCCTTAAGTGATGATCTAGCATGCATTGATAAAAAGCATAAAAGATGGTGAAATAGTCCAGGTATGTTGAATGGTTTGCTAGATGAACATGCTAACCTTGTGAAAAGTTTTGTCATTCAAAGAGTCTTGTCAAATGTGGTTGACTTGCAAGAAATCTTATTGGCTGAAGAACATAGGTTGCAATCAAAGCTTGATGGTGCATCCTTGCAAGATGGAGGTGAAGAGGCTTTGTTCACAAAAGGCAAATCCAAAGGCAAAGGTAAAGGCAAAGGGAAATGGTCCAAAGGTGGTAACTCGGATCATGATGATCACTCTTCCTCCTCCTCTTCTACTTCTTTTAGAAACAATAGTGTTTATGAACATTGTGCCTTGTCCAAATCTCATAGACTTGCTTATTCTAGATCTACTTCTAGATCTAGAGAAGATTTTCAACTTGTGCATTCTGATATTCATTCTTCTAGTAAAACTAGCAATGGTGGGGCAAAGATGTATGCAACTTTCATTGATGACTTTAGTAGGTATACTTGGGTCTATCTTCTTAAAATCAAGGATGAAGTGTTTGCTGCATTTGTCAAGTTCAAGAATGAAATGGAAAACCAATTCAATACAAAGATCAAATGCTTAAGATCAGATAATGGAGGGGAATATATTTCAAATAAGTTCAAAGATTTTTTCATAGCACATGGCATTAAGAGGGAGTTTTCTAGTCCTAGGACTCCAGAACAGAATGGAGTGGCAGAGAGGAAGAATAGAACCCTTTGTGAATGTACCGAGGCAATGAGACTACATGCTAATCTTGCTAAGTCCTTTTGGGGGAAAGTTTTAGCATGTGCTAACTATCTTTGTAACAGGTGGACAAGTGCTTCTTTGAATGGTAAGACTCCCTTTGAGGTCCTCTATGGTAGGAGGACGAGTGTCAAGCATTGTAGGAGCTTTGGTTGAACTTGTTTTGTCAACATCACTCTTGATGATAGAACTAAAGAAGATCCTTCATCAAAGAAGGGTGTGTTTGTTGGCTATAGTGACGTAAGCAACACTTACAAGGTTTACATTTGACCTTCAATAAGAAAAGTTCTCATTTCTAGAGATTGTTCAAACCTAATTTACTCATCTAACTTTATGTTTGAGCTATGTTATGTCAATGTGTGGAAATTGTCAAAATTTTGTGAATCTATGATCATCTTTTTGTATCCAATGGACCTCGAAGAAGGACTAGTGCTACCTACTAGTTATATGGAGTCTTATGGATCTGGCTTGGCATCATTTTTGTACTCTTTTACTCATGGATTTCCAAGGCTTGATGGTTCTTCATGGCAAGAAGGCAACGAGGGCTCATTCATGGTGGATTTCAACACATACACTTCACAGGAAGTGAAATATGGAGAAGACATGCAAGCAAGCATTCATCACTTTCATTCATTACATGTTTGCTGATGTTTTACAGAGATTTCAAAGGTGAAAACTTGGAGGAATCATTCCATTCCCATTCTATGTTATTCTTCATGTACTAGTTTCATCTTAAAATGTAAAATCAATGTAAGAAATAGTGAAACATCCAATATGGACACTTATCTATATCAATTGTGAAGTTTATTGTTTTGTACATATTTTGATCATTGAGAAGAGATCTATCCTTAAGATGGAAATCATTCTTAAGTTAGATCAAAGTAGTGTTGTAAAACTAGCAAGTAAAGATGAAGAGGGAGTGAAAATTGTCAACATTTCCTAGCTAGTTTTAGCCCAAATTTGGTATTTTTGGCACATAGTTTTGGATCTAACCTTTCACACATGTGGAAGAGGCCTAGATACTTGTATTTTAGTATATATTTGATATTGAAGAAGTCTCAAACTTCAGGACCTTCGAAATGACACCAAAATCATGTTATTTGGACATATAGACTAAAATTGGCTATTTTATGCTACTGCCCTAAAATTGGGTTCTAAGTTCTAGAGAGAGGAAAGAGAGTCATCTCTCTCACCCATATTAGGCTGAAATTCATGGAGAACAGGTTGGAGAAACCTATTGTATGGTTCATTGAGATCAATAGATGATTGTCAGTTTCTTCATTGAGAGCATTGTCTTGTGTATTGTCTTCAAGCTTTTGTGTATGATCTTAAGAGGTTTCCGAAAGTGGTAGACTATTGTTGGGCACCCTATTTTTGCTAATTTTGGCTGCCATCAATACCTTTTATTAGTTTCTTTTGTCTCTTGAATGCTTTGTCAAGTTCATGTGTATCGATGGTAGCATTAGGATGCTTTGCCATTTCTAGCTTTTGTAGCTTGTTGTGCAAGAATCTTAGCCAAGTATTTTGGGAGTTTGGATCCATTCAAGATCCACTTATTTTCACATGAACCACCCAAGGATTGGACACAGGTGCATGATGATTCACCTTCAGGGCAAGCATACCCACCATTAGCTACCAAACCTTCCACTTCCAAGTTCATGAGAAAAATCAAGCCTAAAGTGCCTTATGCACTAGAAGGCCCCGACATGCAAGTACGCCATCAGCACGGGCAATACTTTGACGGTCTGCAATCGCAACCATGGATAGTCAAACGAAAGTCTTAAACCAACAACAAGGGCCTGATTCACAGGAAGGAAGAGCGTCTCAAGACCTCTATCAGGGAGGGACAACACACCAATCTAATCCCTCATCTCCTCCACATTATAACATTTTCCCCCCTCCACCTTCTTCCATTTCAACCTCATCTAACCTCACCATTCATATCTGCAAACCGCACAACCACACCAAGTGCTCGAACCATCTTCAAAAAGATTTTTTTCCAAAAATGTAGGGTGACTACGTCTTGCCTTGCTCTGCAGAAATACAGGGTGACGTTTTGTCTTTCTCTGTAGTTGATATCAAGGGCAAGGAGAAGCAGACCATAGTGCAGATGGCACCTCAACCCACTTGGTGCAACATCCTCTTCAAGGAAGACAAAAAGGTCATGTGGGGAATATTTTCTCATTCTCATGTATTTGCAGGTAAATCCCCACTACCTGCCCATCCCCAGACAAGAGCCATGGCCAGAAAAGAAGGTCGCTAGAGTGCACCACCAAACTGGCCAATTTTCCAAACTCCAAGGGCCGGAATAACCAAGCCAATTTCTAGGATGCCTTGGAGTAATTCCACACAAAGCACCGTTAGTCAGTTGATCCAACGGTGTGCCAAGCGGCCCTCAATTGCAAGGAACTCACTTTTCTTAGTTCCCTCGAGGTCCATTGGGACCGTTCCTTCATTCCCTTGTTTTTCGACCCCAACACCTCTTTCTCCAGTCTAAACTACCAGGACTAGCTCATGGTGGCAAGAATCTACTATCATGTGGCAATGACAACATCCTAGCATGCATCACGTGTGGAAGAGTGGCAACACACTCAATGGTTTGTACTTCTAATTCTTCTCTAAGTTCTACTATGGCGGTCTCCTATCTAGTAGAAGTAGAAATGATCTAACGGTCATTGTGTAGGTTGAGTACATACAAAATCCACTCAAATCATTGTTCTCTATTGGTTACCTAGATAACTTCTAAGGTGGTTTCCCTACTAGAAGATATAGCAAATTAGGAATGAAATGCTAAGTTCACTATGGCAGTCTCCCAACTAGTGATTTCCTACTTAAGAGATAGAACAAAACTAATTAACTCCACAAGGGGAATGATAAGCAAGGTGAGCCCATAAGCACATTCACCAAACAACATAAACCAATGGGAAGGCCTAGTGGGACTCGAGCACCTACCACAAGGTGTTCAATCACCAATGGGAACACAAGTAAGCATATCAAGATGACACAAAAGTATTTCTATTAATTTAATAGCTTGTAAAAGGGTTGTTGAAGGCACTAATCCACTTCCATATATAGCAAGAGTGGTGGGCCTATGCTCTAACATACTTATGGGAGACTCTCTCTCTCTCTCTCTCTCTCTCTCTCTCTCTCTCTCTCTCTCTCTCTCTTCTCTCTCTCTCTCTCTCTCTCTCTCTCTCTCTCTCTCTCTCTCTCTCACACACACACACACACACACACACACACACACACACACACACACACACACACACACATGCTTGGAAACACTGGAAATTTTCTGGAAATTTTTGGCAGCATCTCCTTAGTAAAATGTGAGTTTTAGTGCATTCCCACCTCCTTATGTAGCCCCCCCCTCCAAATTTGGGAAACATAGATGTTAGGTATCAGATTGACAAATAAACACATTTTAAGACCAATGCCTTAAACTGGGAATTTTTGGGAGTTTGGCAGGGGATCTAGGTTCGTTTGTTTGGCAGTAGATCTAGCATGTTGAGATGTAAATATCAAGGGGGCAAATCTAGATCAATTCTACGTGTGGGGAGTGTGAAAGATTTCAGATCACTAAGATCCAAATTATCCCTTTGATCTTTGATTAGAAAACAATCAAATTCGCCAATCTTGCCAATGTGAAAAAATCAGCATCTACACAAAAAATGAGATACAAACTCTAATAGATCTTGATCAAACATGAACCAAAACACAAAATGTTGTTGTTGTCCGGTGCTCTTGTTGCAGGAATTTGATTATCAAGTGGAGGTACGCCAAGGGAAGTATCACACTAACACAGACTATTTATCACGCTTAAATACTGAGAATTTAAGTGGTGAATTTCCTGACGAAAAAGATTATGTTATTATCTTCCGAAGATTCGTTATATTCGGACATAATAGAGTACCTTCAAAATCAAAATTATTCTCTTCTTTTTTATCTTGAACAAAAGACGGTCTTCCAACACAAGGTTGCACCGTATACAAAAAGGAATAATGTACTTTATAAAATGGAACCTGATGAATAGCTTTGCAGATGTCTTAGATTGATTTATATTCAAAAGGTTATTTGGCCTTCAATTCAGAAAGATGTAGGTGCACACTTTGCAGTAGTTAATATTGTAAAGAAAATCTTAAATAAGTACTGGTGGCCAATGATCGACAAAGATGTTGCAACATTTTTAACAACTTGTGATTCTTGTCAGCGAGTTGGAAACCAACTCCTTCAACGTGTGAGAAATCGGCAAAAATCTAGCTTGGTATTCTTATGCTAGAAGTGAGTGAATCTCACATGTGTGGAGGATTTTCCCACGTGTGAAGAATTGTAAAATAAATTAGAAATGTTTGTCTATATGGGTTCTCATAAAGTTTCATAGTCAAGCTTCTAAGTGTCATTAGTAGATTGAGACCATTTTGGCTTTAGAGGTCAATTAGTGAAGCACACGAGGTTTTATCATCTATTAGGCCAAAAACATAAGTGGGAAAACACGAGCTAAATAAGCGTTCTTGACAAGTGTCTTTAGTTAGTTTGATGTGTGACAAGTCAAAGTTCAAGAGCGGTCCAATAGACTTAAGAGGTGGAAGTACCATTGGTCCAATAGGATTTGAGATATGCTTGAGAATGGTCCAATATAATGGAGAGATGGATGGAACCAATGGTCCAATAGGATTAGGACGGGTTGTAAATGTAGAGGTCCAATCATCTCTTGAGTGTGGAATAGCTCATGAGATCTACTAGTATCATTGTACTACTCTTTCTATGCTAATTGATTTTGAGATCAAGTGAGATTTTGGATCTAAGTTTTTTTGTTCTTCTTCTCTCTCTACCCTCAGAGCTATTGGTTGGATTCTCTCTCTACTTGAGAGCTGGCTATTTTTGTACTTAGTTTTTATTTTGGAACACTTCCCACATGTGTGTATGCACTTTGGAAGTGAGTTTAATGCATGTAGTAGTGTTTTTTTGCCATTCAGAGCTAGATAGATCTTGAATCTCAATCTAATCTTTATCATTGTGCATCCACACACCTTACGAGATCATAATCACATGTAGTGGGCACTCCACACATGTGAAATCAACATGGTATCAGAGCCTACCTAAGGTTAACATGAATTTCATACTAAATGAATTTCCATTCATTAGTATGAAAGTTTTCCACCAACATTAAGCTAGAAACTGTCAAGATCCGTTTTTCTAGCTAACTTGTAGTTTTTTTGGATCAAAGGAGATCAATAGTACATTGATTGAACCTGAATAGGTACTGTATGGAATCTGATGTACGGTCATGTGTGAGGATCATGCAAATTCATTCTTGAAGTTCTCTCTCATGTTTGATCCAAATTCTATGCATTTTCACTTGATTTGAAAGCTAGATAATGTCTAGTTTTTGATACAATCAGTTTCATTCCATTTGGTTGAGCCAAATCAACAGCTATAGCTTTTGAAGAGGGTTAGCTAGGGCACCTAGGCCTGTTTGACCACATTTGGTTTGGTCAATGATTGCTTGTTTGACCCTAAATCACAGTTATATGCTTGCCAACTGCTACCTATTTGAGATCTAGGCACTGATTTGAGGTCTTAGCCAATTTGTTTTAGACTAGAAATCAGAATTAATGTGATATAATTTTATGTAAGCTCTAAATGTGATACTGTAATAAATGTATAGTAAAGTCAATTCTTACTGTTTTCAGTAAGTGATCAGGACGTGACCCACTATCGTTATTTCAGTCGGGCAAGTGTCCCGTAGAAGTGCTACTTGGGTTAGCCAGGTAGCTACACATAGGGAAATTAGCCTATACAGTGTATTTTTTTAAGGCATGTGGCTATACTCAGGGGCATGTCCTAAGTTTGTTAGTCTTTTAGCCCATGTTGCGGCACATTAGTTAGACTAGGCGCCTATTTCAGTGAGTTGACACTTGTCGTGCCCATGCATTGTTGGGGCATTTTACTTTATTTGTATAGTTTTCTCTTTGTAACCCTATTGAATCTAGTGAACAGAACCTCTCACTCCAACTATTCTATTTGGAAGAGGTTAGAATGGACGTCAATCTTGATACCTCCAAGATGTAATGGGCATTGTACTTGGGATTGAGGAGCCTCAAGTCTTTCAAGAAGTACAAAAATACAAGAAGAGAGTTAGGATTGCTCTCTCACCTTGGTCAAGATGAATGTCTCTAACTGAGATTTTGAGAGAGAATTGGGTGATTGTACCAAGTTTGGAGGCCCTGCATAAGTGGTCTTATTTTTGAAGAATCAAGACAAGAGTACCAAACTCTTGAGGATGGACAAGCTATCACTCAATCATAATAATGATGACAAAGTTCTATTTGCCAAGCACAAGGAGAGCGGAGTAGGAAAGCAACACCAAGCACTTCCCTAATGACAAAGCCAATGACCAAGATGGAGAGGAGGAGGACACCTCTCATGTTTCTACTTCAAGTTTGAAGAAGAAGAAGATCAAGTGCTTTTATTGTGGCAAGAAAGGCCATTATGCCACCAATTGCTTCAAGAAGAAAAATCAACTCAAGCAAGCCAACATCTCTAATGAGAAGGAAGACTATATTGTAAGTGATGGAGAAGGCTCTCTTATGGCATCAAGCTTCTCCTCTTCCACCTTCAACAAGGATGACTCATGGTATATTGATAGTGGAGCATCTTCACATATGTGTGGCTCCAAGCACTCTTTTTCATCTATTATGCCTTATGATGTGTTAAAAATTCACAATTCTAGCTTGACTAGTTTTGGTCATATGACTTGTAAATAGTTAGATGGTCATGATGTGGCTTGTCACACGTGCCAAATAGCATAGGATTCCATTCATAAGGATGTTCTCAAGTAGACCTAAGTGTTAGAACCTTTGGAATGAGTCCAAATTATGCTTAGATACAAGGGAGAAAAAATAGGAGCTATTTTTGGTAATTTTTGCATTGTTGAGGGATCTCCAAGATTCCAACCCTAACTTGGTAGGGATGAAAGATCCACCAAAATTAGCATTAGGGATAGGTTTAGGGCTACTCATACCTGCCCAAAACCGTGATGGATCATGTATATATAGGTGATGATATCTCACCAAAATCAATCAAGCAATTTCATGTTTTTTTTTCTCATAATGGTGCAATTGCTCTCTATGTTCATAATTGTTTGAGTACTTGTGATTACTAACGATTATAGGATTGAATGTAGGTCTGGTGTACAGTACTCAGACTGTGGGAGGCCGTACTTTCACACGTGTGAAGCCTTCTTCAAGGATTTGGGCCATTTAGTGAGGTTCAAGCATAGATTTTTGATGGATTTTGATGGTTCAACTTGTGCTAATCTTATGAAATCATAATCTATGTTTTTCCCTCATCATTTCAAGTGTTTTAGGATCCTTATTTGCTGTAATTTTTACATGGTATCAGAGCCTAAAGGCTGAAATGAGCTAAATCCTTGGTTTTCATTCAATTTGATCACAATTTTTGATCTAAATCTTGTGTAGATTGGATCTTAGCATCTAGTATTGATTCTAGAACTCAAAGTGAGTCAAATACATTGGAGATTGGTGTTGTGTGACTTCATTTGCAGGTGTTTAGGTGTCTAAAACCAGAGGCAAAGTTGAATTCAATTCACATTACCAAGATAGCAAGTTTTGCTTGCTCCAAGCATTGATTTCTAAGCGAGTTTTGGAGGTGATTCATAGAGAAGGCTTTCTAGCATTCAAGGAGAGGGAAGATCAGAGTTTTGGGGAGCCTTCAAGGCTGTTTAAGGTGTAGTATACACCTCCTAAAGTGATTTAGGTTCAGTCCAACCATTGCTTGACTTATGCACCAAATTAGATCAATTTTTCATCAATTTTGATCATTTTTTGCTTGTGATTGGATAGTAGATTGTGTTGCATCCTCATTAAGTTCCATTTAGATCTTTTACAAGTGATTTTGGAAGTATATTAGGTTGCTGAAATTCACTCTTGATCAGATCATTTGGAAGCTTTAATGTTCTTTATAGAAAGAGGGGCAATTCTACTAGTATTGTCTACTTCAATCAAGCAAGTGCATTGTTTCTAGTATTCTATGATTTGATTTTGTTAGAGATCATTCTTAGATCTTTATAGGAATTCTATTACTGATATTCAGGTCACTAAGAAGTGGGATAAGGTACCTTCAATCAAATCAATAGAAGTAACCTTCATTTGTGTCAAGTCCTTGATTAGGAGACTAGATGGCATCTATAAATGCATGTCTTTTGGATACTAAATGAAAGGCTCAACAAAACTAACTATTCCATATGGAAAGTTAGAATGGAATCTATCATGATCATGCAAGATCTGATGGAAATTGTAAATGGTAAGGAGGAACCTATTCATCCTCAAGAAAAAGCCAAATACATCAAGAGGTGCAATGTTTGCACTACATTGCATAAAAATGAATGTTGCAAATGAACTCTTAAGAGAGGTAGGAGATTGCACTTCAGCTCAAGATGCTTGGGAGACTTTGCAAAAGGTCTATGAATCCAAGAACCAAACTAGAATGTTAGCTTTGAAGAATCAAATCTATAGAAGCTATCAAAAGAAAGGAGAGAGTGCACATACTTTTGTCCTAAGAAAGGAATTGAACAAGGGCTAGCCTTTATAGGTGACCCTATCAAGGATGAAGAGCTTGTTCAACTCATATTGAATGGACTAAGCTTTGAATTTGACAATTTGGTTTAGGGATATGCAATTATGGGTAAGCTACCCATACTTGAAGAACTCCAAGGCACACTCATGGCCGAGGAATCAAGAAGGAGCCAAATGCAAGAGAGGATGGATAGGCTTTCCATCCAAGGTGGAGATGACCAAGCTCTCTTCACCAAAGGCAAAGGCAAGTCCAAAGGCAAAGGATCAACATTCAAGAAGTCTACAAAGCTTGAGGATCAAGAAGCGACCCCCCAAAGGCATCTCCATCAACCACCAAAGTCAAGAAGGACAAATCACAAGGTGAAGTGCTACTATTGTAGCAAGATGGGGCATTACTGCCTCGGAATGCTTCAAGAGGAAGCAAGATCAAAGCCAAGCAACATGAGCAAAGAGGAGGAGGAGGACGAGTTCACCTGAGGACTCTCTCATGATGTCCATATTTTCTTCAACAAGCTTCAAAGGAGAAGATCCTCTGGTGATTGACTCGGGTGCTACGTTCACACCTACCTTGACTAGTAAAAGGAGTTTTTTCTTCTCTTCTCTCTATCTTATGATGGACCTATAAACGTCTATGTATACAACAAATGATTGAAGCTTGTAAGATTGAAGGAGAGTTGGTAGCATTCCCCTTTGTTCTACGGATCTTCCAAAAAGATCAAAATAGAATGGTGTTTTGTACTATTCTACAATAACAAAGAATCTACTAAGTGTTGACCAAATGGTAGACAATGGTTTCAATGTTGACTTTGCCTTCAAATGAATGTTTCATCAAGAAGAAGGGTAAGATAGTGGATAAGGGCACTAGACTTGGCAAACTTATAAGCTGGATGCATTTGTGTGGTACTAATGTTGTCATTCGTTGGCCGAGAAGAGCAAGATATCTACCTTTACTTTATGGCACAAAAGACTTGGACATGTCAACTCGGTGTTCCATGGAGGACTATGATCAAGGAGGAGTATGCTTTAGGCCTACCAAGGTCTATGGGAAGGAAGACAAGGTTTGTGATGCTTGTGCCTTATCCAAGGCACATAAGAAGGTGTTTCCTAACTCCATCACAAAGTCATCTCATCCTCTGAACTCATACCACTCGGCATGTGCACATTGCTAGCACGAAATTCTAGTGGAGCGTTAATCCATGTTTTTAACTTCATTGATGACTACTCAAGATATTGTTGGGTCGTCTCTTACTTTCTTCAAGTCTCAAGTATTTGTTACTTTTGTAAAGTTCAAGTTGTTTGTGGAAAAGCATCATATCATAGCTATCAAGATATCTTAGAAGTGACAATGGTGGAGAATTCATCTCCAATGAGTTCAAGGCCTTTTGTGAGGAGGAAGGGATCAAGAAAGAGACTTCTTGTCCTTACACTCCTCAACAAAATGGAGTTGCTGAAATAAGGAATAGAACATTATGTGAATGTTCTAAGGCTTTAAGATTAGATGCTTGTTTGCCCAAATCCTTTTGGGGTGTCTCTTGTATGTGCAAACTACTTGATGAATAGGGTGTCTTGCAAAGCAATTGAAGGCAAAACTCCTTATGAGATGTTGTATGGAAAGAAACCCAATCTTAATCACTTGAAAGTTTTTGGGTGTATATGTTATGTGCATGTGCCATTGGAAACAAGAACCAAGGAGGATCCATCTTCCACAAGAGGGATCATGCTTGGATATGCAAGCTCAAGCAAGGGCTACAAACTCTATCTCCCATCCTTGAACAAATTTGTTGTTTCAAGGGATGTCATCTTTGATGAACATCATATTCATATGCTTGAAGAAGGCTCAACTGTGCTCCCAACAATCAAAAGACAGATGGCCGAGGAGCAAGATCTCTGGCGTTTTGAGGTGGAGCTCATGGAGGAGCAAGCACCAACCCACCCTATCACACACAAGGAGATCTTCAAGGGCCAAAAGTGGAAGCCATCAAGGCTCACATTATCACGGCAAAGGACAGCAAGTTGAGGGTATCTCATCCAACTTCTTATGCTTTATCTAGTTTTTGAAGAATCCGTCTAATGTTGGAAGATGCATTGAACTCCAAAGAATGGGTATAACTCTATGTTGGATGAGTATGATGACCTTGATTGAGACATGAAACTTGGGTTGCTTTGTTTGAGAGACCTCAAAGGAATGTAATAGGATGGCAAGTGTGGGTCTTCAAGCTTTAAGTTGAAAGCAATGGCGAGTGTAACAAAAACATAAACGCCAAGATTAGTTGACAAACGGTTATGCTCAAGAGAGAGGGACTATGACTATGAGGAACTTTTGCACCGTGGCCATGATGGTCACAATAAGGACTAGATCATTGCACTTGAATCACATTTGGATGGATTATGTCAAATGGATGTCTCTAATGCTTTCTTGAATGGTTTTTTGGAAGAGGATATCTATATGGAGCAGCCACAAGGGTTCATCAAGCATGGAATGGAGAACAAAGTATGCCATCTCCAAAGAAGCATATGGCTTGAAGCAAGCCTCGAGATCTTGGAATTCAAGCCTACATTGCTATCTTATTTCACTTTCTTTTGTTCAAAGTGAATATGATCCCACTCTTTACATTAAGTTTGATGATGTTGGTATTGTACTTTTACTCATTTATGTAGATGACATCATCATTAGTGGAAATAGTGTTGATGGTATTGAAAAAATCAAGATAGATCTATCCTTAGAGTTCAAGATGGTAGATCTAGGGTGTCTTCACTTCATCTTAGGCATAGAAGTACTTAGAGGGTCTGATTTTATCTTTATAAGTCAAGTAAACTATGCTCAAAGTCTTTTGAAGAAGTTTAAGATGGAAGTATGCAAAAGTGTTGACACACCAATGGAGCAAGATGTAAAAGTGCCAAATGAAGATGAAAGATCCTTCATGGACATCATTTGTTTAGGCAACTTATAGGTTCCTTAATGTGGATCACTATAACTAGACCAGATCTTAGCTTTAGTGTATGTAGGTTGAGCCAATCCATGCAAAAGCCATTGAATATCCATTGGAAAAAGGCTAAGAGGATTCTAAGATACATCTCGGGTACATTGGATTTTGGGATTCTATATAGAGGAGATGTGATTAACCTTCATGCATTTAGTGATTCAGATTTTGCAGGGGACAAGAGGGATAGGAAATCAACAAGTGCCTAATCAACTTTCATAGGAGAAGGTGTGGTTTCATGGCTTTCAAAAAAGCAAGAAACTATATCTCTATCTTCAACCGAGGCCGAGGACAAAGCTTTGACAACCACTACAAAGGAGGTACTTTGGATCAAGAGATTATTGGTGGAACTAAAGATCATGGATTCAGAGGAACCAATCATCTACAATGACAATATATCAGCCCACAAACACTTGCATCTAACCCAATCTTCCATGCAAGATCTAAGCACATTGAGATATGCCATCACTTTGTGAGAGAAATGGTGCAAGCCAAGGAGATTGCTTTGGAGCATGTTCCAAGCAATGAATGTGTAGCTGAATCTAATTACTAAAACCACTTCAAAAGACACCTTTTATGAAGTTCAGATCATCACTTGGATGTGATTAGCTAAAAGCAATGATTCGACACCAACGCTAGAATAGTGAGGAGGAGTGTTAAAAAATTCACAATTCTAGCATGACTAGTTTTGGTCATATGACTTGTAAATAGTTAGATGGTCATGATGTGCGCTTGTCACACCGTGCCAAATAGCATAGGATTCCATTCATAAGGATGTTCTCAAGTAGACCTAAGTGTTAGAACCTTTCGGAATGAGTCCAAAATTATGCTTAAGATACAAGGGAGAAAAACATAGGAGACTATTTTTGGTAATTCTTTGCATTGTTCGAGGGATCTCCAAGATTCCAACCCTAACTTGGTAGGGATGAAAGATCCACCAAAATTAGCATTAGGGATAGGCTTAGGGCTACTCATACCTGCCCAAAACCGTGATGGATCATGTATATATAGGTGATGATATCTCACCAAAATCAATCAAGCAATTTCATGTTTTTTCTCTCATAATGGTGCAATTGCTCTCTATTCATAATTGTTTGAGTACTTGTGATTACTAATGATTATAGGATTGAATGTAGGTCTGGTGTACAGTAGACTGTGGGAGGCCGTACTTTCACACGTGTGAAGCCTTCTTCAAGGATTTGGGCCATTTAGTGAGGTTCAAGCATAGATTTTTGATGGATTTTGATGGTTCAACTTGCGCTAATCTTATGAAATCATAATCTATTGTTTTCCCTCATCATTTCAAGTGTTTTAGGATCCTTATTTGCTGTAATTTTTACATGATGGAGTAAAGAAGACCATGTACATTGCAAGTGAGCATGAGTGCAATATTGAAGGAGTAGGGATTATTCCCCTGAAGCTTTGCATCTTCATAAAGATCTCTTTCTCACAATGTTCTTTTTGTCCCAAATCTTACAAAAGAACATCTTAAGTGTTGGCAACTTCTTGATAGTGGCCTTGATGTCAATTTCCATATTGACAATTGTGTGATCAAGAAGGATGATGAGATCCTTGTATATGGATCAACATTTCGTAGGCATCTACAAATTGGATCCAAGTAGAGGAGTGCAAACTCTCTTGACGTTTCTTTTATGTCCAATCTTTCAAAGGAGGATGATCACACAAGATGCACATATCTTCTCTCTTTCAAAATTTATGGTGTATGATTATTCTGTATTATTCAAAGCATATGCTAAGGAGCAATTCTCATTGAAGATCAAAGCTTTGAAGAGCTATTGAAGCTCTTGAGGGAATAACACCATATGAAGTTTTATTCAAGATGAAGCCCTAAGGTTGATCACCTTAGTGCCAACTTGGTAGTGCTTGCCTTTGCACATGTTCTCTTTGAAACAGGAGGAAAGTTGATCGAAGTTCATGGATCATGATTGGATACTCATCCATCAAGGAGGCCTTTAGTGTCTATACACTCTCTATTTCAAAAGCATAATCTTGATGATCATCATTTTCACATCTTATGAAATTGATCTTTATGATCTTTATGAGGCTTGGAAGCCTCATATTTCTCTATTTATGGCATCCATCATGAAAGTGGAGATTTCAAATCAAAGGCCATCATCAAGCATGGAGGAAGCACATGGACATAGTGGCATATTGGTGGAATGGTCTTCAAAGTTTTTGGCAAATGATTTCTACCAGGGAAATCTTATCATGGATATGTGAGGGTGCTACTATGATGGATCCCTTGGCTGATCTTCACTTCTTATGCATACCAAAGGATCCATTCAAAAAGCTTTACAAACTTCTGAAATGATCTAGAACCTTTCCAAGCTATTTTTTGAGGAGGAGTTGAGAAATTGGCAAAAATTTAGCTTGGTATTCTTATGTTAGAAGTTTGTGAGTGAATCTCACCATGTGTGGAGGATGCTTTCCCAACGTGTGGAGCAACTGTAAAATAAATTAGAAATGTTTTGTTATTGGGGTCCTCATAAAAGTCTCATAGTCAAGCCTTCTAGGTGTCATTAGTAGATTGAGCCATTTTTGGCTTTAGAGGTCAATTAGTGAAGTACACTTGTCTTTGTCATTATTAGGCCAAAATCACGAGCGAAAAAACTCAAGCTAAATAGGTTCTTGACAAGTGTCCTTTAGTTAGTTTGATGTGTGACAAGTCAAAGTTCAAGAGGTCCATGCCTTCCTATTCTTTGGCTTGGGGGTGAAGCTTCTAGAGTTTGATTGGGATGCTCTCTACTTGGTTGGGTGGTTTTCTCCATAGTGCGTTTTCGATTGTGTTCTGTCTTGTAAGTAGGTTCTTGAGGAGCTTCCCTTATAGTGTATCAGAGCCAGGCTTTACGAAGATTAGAGTGCACAGCGGAAGCATGGTGCGGCCCACTAATCCACAGTTCCCAAAATCGAAACCTGGCTTTGATACCACTATAAGCAGACTTCTCTCAGATCCTACTTACAAGACAAACACAATGGAAAACACATTTACGGAGAAACCACCCAACCAAGTAGAAGCATCCAATCAAACTCTAGAAAGCTTCACCCCCAAGCCAAGGAATAGGAAGCATGAAAGTAGAGTGAGGCTTTGTCCTCTTCTTATAGCGCCATGAACCACCTGTGCACATAGACATGCAAGGTCCTAACTCTCCTATACATAGATTTTCCAAAAATAGAGTCTCTATGCTTGGATCCTCTACTCCCTAGAATTGCTATTCATAACCCTACACGTGCACTGCGTCCAAAACCTTGTACTAACTCCTGTTAGTGTGTTCTGGGCCTCACAAGAATATTAGTTACTTTCGAGTCATGTCCAGTATGACGTGGCATAACAAATAGCTAGTTTCTTTGGAGTACCGTGTATCCAAGACTAGGAGTATATTGAATCCTATGTATTTGGTCACGGACATAACACAAATGCTACAAACCTTGATATAGTAGTCTTCAATGAGTCCTTTCATAACCCTTCTAATGCAATTAAAAGTCAACCAATCCAGTAAAGTATAAAATGTGATAATCGGCATACTTCAAGTTCATCTGTCGTTCGCTCACTGGAATAGATTATTAGAATATTTAAGTAGTATTTGAGATGTCGTTCTCACAAAATAGAGAGATTTTAGAGATGTTATACTCATGAAAATAATCGTTTGTGTTAAAAGATGAATGAATAGTTATCCAAATGATATTTGATACAGGGTGGCTAGTACAACCTTTGTTGTTTTTAATAAGATTTATCCAATTTGCTTGATAATCAATTTGTGGTTCCTAGTGTGACTAAAACAGTCAACTTCACACACAACCTAACTAATAGAGGTTTTTGTTTTAATAATGTAGTCTCGCAACTACCCTCGACAGTAAAGCCACAACCTGCCAAATCACTCAGGAATCACCACATACCCTCTCATTTCTGTCTCTCATAATATGCCAGATTCCACTATATATATATATATTGTTTTGTTAAATTTGGATTTTTTTATTTGCAACATCGGCTCGCAGCTCCTCAACTTCCTTTTGTAGTTGAACAATCTCTCATGCAAGATCAATCATCAATCTTGATGCTGCTCAAGAGGTGGTGAGGCCGAGGCTTGAGGAGGAGCAAATTCAGGCTACCACAGCAAGAAGATCTACACGAGCAAGATCTGAACCAAGGAGGCTCACATATGATGAAGAAGGAAGGCAAGTGGAAGGTGAAACTTCCTATCATGCTCTCTTCATATCATATGAAGAGCCTAAAGATGTCCAAGAAGCTCTTCAATCCAAGATATGGATTGAAGCAATGACCCAAGAGTTTGAAGCCTTGATGTCAAACAACACATGGGAGCTTGTGGAGCCACCAAACAACATGCATGTGATTGGATGTAAGTGGGTTTTTAGAATCAAGTATAATCATGATGGATCTATCAATAAGTATAAAGCAAGACTTTGTGCCAAAGGCTACTCATAGATCAAAGGTCTTGACTATGAAGACACCTTTGCACCAGTTGCAAAGATGGTAACAATTTGAATACTTATATCTCTTGCATGTTTTCACAATTGGAGTATGTTCCAGCTTGATGTTTTCTAATGCATTTCTCAATGGTTACCTTGAGGAGGAGATTACATGGAGAAAACCTCCAGGTTTTGTGAAAGAAGGTGATGAATCAAAAGTTTGTCTTTCGCTCAAAAGTCTCTATGGACTGAAACAAGCACCAAGGTCTTGGTATGCAAGGCTCAACTCCTATCTCATATCACTTGGATTTTGTCTAAGTGAATATGACCCTTCTCTGTATTATAAGTTTAATTATACTTCTCATCTATATAGATGATATCATTCTTTGTGAAAATAATGAGAAGCTAGTTGAAGAAACTAAGCATGCCCTTGGTACTGAGTTTAAGATGCAGGACTTAGGAGTTCTTCACTATATTCTAGGTCTTGAAATAAATTTTTGGAAAGGTCATGCATTTATAAGCCAAAGTAGGTATGCACTTCCATGCTCAAGAAATTTCAGATGGACACCTATGGAGCACATTGTAAAAGTTCCTATGAAAGATGATGAAAAATCCTTTGAGGACATCACTCTTTATAGGAGTCTTATTGGTTCACTTATTTGGTTAACAGTGACTAGGCCTGATCTAAGCTTTTGTGTTCATAACTAAGTCAACACATGTAGGATCCAAAGTTATATCACTCGAAGTTGGCTAAAAGAATCTTGAGGTATATATCTTCTACCTTAGATTATGGATTATTCTACAAGGGAGAATATCTGACTTTGATTGCTTTTTCAAATTCACATCCACAAGTGCTTAAACTATATTTCTTGGAGGGAACTTGGTGTGAAAGATTTCAGATCCTTAAGATCCAATCTACTTGAATGATCTTTGGTTAGAAAGAGAAATACAGTACCAATTTCACCAATGTAGAAAAATCAGCATCTACACACAATTTGAGATGCAAACACTAATAGAACTTGATCAACTTGAATGAAATGATTATGTACAATTGCTGTCCGTACAAAACCAGCAAGCTACTATATTTCACGTTTGGATCCAAAAATAACAAATATAGATCATTCTACACATAGAATTGCAAGCAATCACCAAGATAGTGCACCAATGGATAGTAGAACCCAAGAGAACCATGTATAAGCATGAAATAGATAGAGAAGAGAGAAGATGACTCTCTCCACGAGTTACATCCTTTTATAGCAGGTCCAAACCCTATTTGGCCACTTGGATTTCCCACCAAAATGCTAACCCTACCAATTTTGGGTCTAGATTCAATGTACCCAACTTATTCAAATTGAATCTACTCAAACTCGCATTCTATCTTTCTCACACTTTCAAAAAGTGTTTATTCAAATGAAATTTAGACTAATGAACTTTGAAAAGTCAACCTGTTGTATTGTTGGTCTCTCCTCCAAACCTACAACAATATCCAAAACATCATTCATCTCAAGAAGTGACTCCATCCTCACTTTCCATAATGAATAGTTACTTGAGGTAAGCCTATCATTGGCTTCCAACATGACTCCAATTGAGGTTGCCATGTAGCAATGACCTGATCTTCTCTTTCAACCTGTTTCAATGAACAAAGCACTCCTTTGAACAACAACAAATGCTTTCAAAAGAAATCACCAAGATTTGAAACTATCTCACAAATTCTCTTCTAGCACTTATCCAAGCAAATCAACACATAGAATCATGGAATCTTGATCAACCTATGATCTATCCTCAATCTAATGACTTTTGCCACTTCCTAAGATTAAAATACACTCAAATGAAGTCCAGCAACCTCACTATCTAGAGATCCAATCAAAATTAGGGTTTTGACAAATCACAAAAAATTGACTATTCCAAATCTACATGCAAATGCTGAAAATTTGATATGCAATCTATAAGCCACCACTTAGGCTGAACCAATGATCCAAAAATCGGCCAAATCCAGCATGTGAATTTAGAAAATGGAATTGAACAAGTATATTGACCTATTTAGTGTTTTGATCTACAAAAGATCCAATCTACAAAAGCAAAAAATCCGATTTTGGTGTAGAATCCTCTAGCATGCTCTACACTTGATATCTTCACCAGATCATTGGTAGATCTGATTTCCTCCTTCATAACCTGAAACACAAGCTCTGATACCATGTGAAATATTTCAGATCCTTAAGATCCAATCTACTTGAATGATCTTTGGTTAGAAAGAGAAATACATTACCAATTTCACCAATGTAGAAAAATTAGCATCTACACACAATTTGAGATGCAAAACTAACAGAACTTGATCAAACTTGAATGAAATGATTATTTACTGTTGCTGTCCGTACAAAATCAGCAAGCTACTATATTTCACACGTGTGGATCCCAAAATAGCAAATATAGATCATTCTACACATAGAATTGCAAGCAATCACCAAGATAGTGCACCAATGGATAGTAGAACCCAAGAGGACCATGTATAAGCATGAAATGAGATAGAGAAGAGAGAAGATGACTCTCTCCATGAGTTACATCCTTTTATAGCAGGTCCAAACCTTATTTGGCCACTTGGCTTTCCCAACAAAATGCTAATCCTACCAATTTTGGGTCTAGATTCAATGTACCCAACTTATTCAAATTGAATCTACTCAAACTCGCATTCTATCTTTCCCACACTTTCAAAAAGTGTTTATTCAAATGAAATTAGACTAATGAACTTTGAAAAGTCCACCTCTAAGTCTAAAACAAGTTTTGGCCTCAATATGCCAAATATGAAAAATATTGCAAAATGTGATGAAACTAGTTGAATATTTCACACTTGGTTTCTTGGCTATCAGAGAAACAAGCAACAACTATTTCCTTATCATCCTCTGAAGCTGAGTACAAATTTCTACAACAACAACAAAGGAGGTTTTATGGATCAAAAGACTACTTTTGGAGCTAAAGTGTTATGCAGATGAAGATCTTCCAATTATCAAGAATGACAACATTTCTGCCCAAGCTCTTGCAATAACCCAGTTTTCCATGCAAGGAGCAAACACATTGAAGTAGCTCATCATTTTGTAAGAGAAAAAGTCATTGGAAGAGAAATCTCACTGGACGCCCTACACATGTACTTTTGATCTCTTAAGCCCAATAATACCATAAAGATCAGACTAGCATTGGTTGTCAATAAGAATCTGATCATACAAGAAATATTATTGTGTTACAAGCAAGATCTGTCAACAAAACATAAGACTAAGCATAATAAATGCCTCAACTCGGCTAGAGAGAAAATAGAAAGTACAAAACTCGTAGAAAGAGAGGGCACAAAGAGCTTGTCTCCAAATTTGCATCACACAAATTTCATCATCTTCCAATGAGAGTACATCACATATATATAGATCCATGGACTCTCCTCCTACTTTGAGTTGAATTGGAGTTGTGAATCCACCTCTCAAATCTAGACTTATCCAAGCCACCTCACTATGACTAATTGTGCCACCTAGTCTTTTCATGCATTAAATGTGGCATGTATAGTACAAATGGGAATTCCTATGGTAGCTCGAGTTTCTACTTATACCTACCTTGAATATTTTATTCTAAGATGGTTCTTTACTTAGCCAAAAGAGCTTAATTCATCTTTGGCATCTTTAGGACCCCTATTACAACATTAGATAGATTTTTCCAATATTTTGAGACTCCTCCTAAAAATGTATCTAATGTGGATCAAGCATCGATCTTGAGATAAGACCAAGATTAGACCTATGCTTTGAGAAGGCACTTTTGCAAAGTGGCTTTGAGAAGATCAGCAATACATGAAGATGTGTCAACATGTTCTAAGTTGATTTCACCTCCAATGAGCTTTTCCCTTACAAAATGGTGTGCCACTTCTATATGCTTGCTTCTTGCATGAAAAATAGGATTGTTTGCAAGAGCTTGTGCCAATATGTTGTCACATTTGATCAAGGGAAGATCATCCTCTTTGATGCATTTTAGCTCCATGATTAACCTCTTGATCCAAAGCACCTCTTTAGTTGCTTGTAGTGAGTGCTTCTGTACTCCGGCCTCAAAAGCATGATAGAGATATGGTATCTTACTTCTTTGAAAGCCAAGACACAATATTGCCTCCAAGAAAGATAGTATATGCATTAATGACTTTCGCCTCCATTTTATCACTTGCAAAATCGGAATCCGAATAGCCAACAATGGTTAGATCTTCATTCTTGTACAATAAACCATAATCTTGAGTAGAAGATACATAACTTAAAACTTCTCTGGCCATCTTCCAATGTTGGATCGGGATCTTACACCTAAATTGACTCAATTTGTGCACACAATAGCTCAAATCGGGTCTAGTGATAGTAAGCTCACATTAAAGAGCCTATAAGACTCCTATAAAAGTGTGATGTCCCTCAAAGGATCTTTCATCACCTTTAATAGGATCTTTTACATGTTGCTCCAGGGAGTATCTATGCCTTTTCAATTTTGCATATTGAATTTTCTCAACATAGAAAAGACATATCTAGATATTGACAACTAAAAGCAATACTCTTCTGAAAATCAATCTCAAGGCCTAAAATGTAATCGGATCTCTCCTAGATCTTGCATTTTAAATTCTTTTTCTAATGCATTTTTGGTTCTTGATCTAGCATCAAACCTACTTCTACTACACGAATAATGTCATCTACATAGATTAGAAGAATGACAATATTACTACCATCAAACTTTAAGTACATAGAAGGATCATAGTCACTAAGCACAAATTCCTAATGAAAGTAGAAAAGTTGCTTGAGTCTTCGAATACCATGATCTAGGTGCTTTGCTTCAAGCCATAAAGACTTCTAAATAGCAAAACACCCCTTAGATTTATCCTTGATAAAGTCCTTGAGACTGTTCCATGTATATCTCGCTCCTCAAGATAGCCATTCAAAAAAAAGCGTTGGAGACATCAAGTTGAAACAGTTTCCACTTAAAAATAAGGCAAGAGAGATTTTGATTCTTATTGTCACCATCTTTGCTACAAGAGCAAAGGTTTCTTCATAGTCAAGGCCATACTATTTTGTGCAAAGCCTTTAACACATAATCTTGCCTTGTACTTGTTGATGGAGCCATCATGATTGTACTTGATCTTGAGCACCCACTTGCATCCAATGATATGCATGTTAGGTGGTGGATCCACTAGCTCCCATGTGTGGTTGGTGATCAAGGCATCATATTCAATCTTCATGGCCTCATACCACTCCTTGGTATTGAGGATTCTAGAACATCTTTGGGCTCCTCATGAGAAACAAAATAAGCATAAGTGGAATCAAGATCCACTTGTTTTCCTTTGTCATCATAAGTGAGCCTCTTGGGCTCGGATCTCTCCCTCATTCTTCTAGGAGTGAAAATCCGAGGACTTCCGTCTTCAAATCTTGACTCCTCCATATTTTGATTGTCTTCAACAACAAAAGGTGATAGATTTTGAGGTTGCTTGATCTCGGCCCCTCCAAGATTGGACTTTTCTTCTTCATGAAAAACTACATCTCTACTATCAATTACTTTAGAAGGAGAGAGCATGTAGATTCGACTAGGCTTTCTTGTTGCGATCGAATATCCAACCATTACTCCTTTGCTTGCACAAGGATCATCCTTCTTTCTCATTTCCAAGGGAATATGGACAAAGCCATATGCATCCAAATACTCTAAGGTGATCACTTAGATTTCTTCAAACTAAAAATGCTTCATATGGGACTTTCCTCCGACGTGCAACACTGAGGGAGTCGACTTGCAACGATAGTTTGAACAATTGATGGCCTCACCCCAAATCGTCTTTTGGCAAGGATCGTCTCAATTCTAATGGTTTTGCGCACATTCACATAATGTACTCCTTCTTTCTTTCAGCCAACCCCATTTTGAGAAGGTGTATATAGCCACAAGAACATGCCTCCCTTTTAATGCCTCTTCGAGCTCACAATAATCATGAAATTTATTGGAAGTGTACTCACCACCTCCATCACTTCTAAGAATCTTGATTTTGTATGAAAATTGCTTTTCAACTAGAGCTTTGTACTTTAGCGAAATAGTCAAACACCATAGACTTTGAAGCTAGAAGATATACCCAAGTAAATCTAGTGAAATCATCAATGAAAGTTACAAAGCAAGTAGCACCATTCTTGCTCTTTGAGGATGAGAAGTGCACATCCGAGTGTATGAGCTCCAATGGATGTGTAGTCTTGATAGATGACATTGAAAAAGGCTTCTTATGAGACTTAGATATGGCACAAGCCTCACATGGCTTGAAATTCTTGGAGATAAGATTAGGCAGGCCAATAGCTTTGGATTTCTTGACCATGGACACCAAGAATTATAGTTAGGATGCCCCAACCTTCCATGCCATAGTTCCTCCAAAGGCATATGAGAAACAAAAGCACTATCACAAGAGTTAGCATACTCTTTGGGATCAAGCTTGTAGATTCCACCATATCTAGACCCAAATGCAAGGATCTCATCATGCTTCTTGATTGTACATGTATCAACACTGAAATACACATCTAGTCCACTATCAAACAATTGCCCAACACTAATAAGATTTTTTTGTTAACTCAGGAACAAAAAGTACTTTAGACAGAGAAAGAACTTTTGATGATGAACAAGCTTTAAGGGAATGGTCCCTATGCCTTCATAGCACACTCATGATACATTTGCTTGTGTAGATGGACTTCTTGCGCTCCTCATAAGGTGACATGGATGAAAAAAGAATGCTTGGAGCTACACATATGTGAAGAAGCTCCACTGTCGATATACCACGAACCATCCTTCTTGAAAAGGTGATGAAGAAAACTCGAGACCATAAGAGCATCCTCTCCAATCACTTGCATGAGCATCTTCCTTCTCTTCATTAGAAATGTTGGCTTGCTTGAATTCGACTCTTCTTCTTGAACGCAATGGTGGCATAATGCCCTTCTTGCCACAAAAAGAAACACTTGATGTTTTTCTTCTTCTTCTTGGATGTGGAAGCTTGAGAGACTCATCCTCTTCCTCCTTTCTCCTTGGAAAATAAGATTGTTCTTGCTTGAAGAGGATTGGTGTTGATTCTTACTTCTTGTCTTGTGCTTGTCTTTGGTAAAAGAGAGCTTTACCATCAATGTTGAGAGACAGTCTCTCCATTTTCAAGAGTTTTATACTCTTGTCTTGATTCTCTCAGTTTGAGCACACTTTGGAGTGCTTCCAAACTTGGTAGCTCCTCCTTAATGGCATAACTCTGAACAAGATTGTCATATTCCTCCTTTAAACCATTAAGTATGACTTGAACAAGTTCATTTTGGTTGATGGAGTCTCCTATGCATGACAATTCTCTATGGAGGTCTTTAATTCTCATTACATAAGCTGAAGCACATTCATCACTTCTCTGTACATTTGAAAAATTTGGTTTCTTAGTGTTAGAAGTCTAAAGGTATTCTTTGCCTCATAGATGGACTTGAGAGTATACCAAGCATCTTTGGCATTAGTACAAGCACCAATTTCTCTTAAGATGTCATTTGAGACATTCATCTTAATAATGCAGAGCCATCCTAGCTCTCTTTTTGTACTTTGGAGGAATTTGTGGTTCTCTTCAATTCCAAGTACAATATCCATCACATCTTGTAGTAT